>MU760802.1:32863-43395 GCA_026770625.1 Nicotiana glauca
TTCAAATTGGGTGGGAGTAGTTTCAAGTTGGAGTTTTTAAATTATTTGAAAATAAGAAAGCGAAAAAAAAGCCATAAAAACGAAAAAAAGAGAAGAAAAACTACCCATTCTAATCGGTGAGTAGTTTTAAGTTGGAGTTTTAAAATAAAAACAAAATTAAAAAATAATAAATTACCAATTCAAATTTGGGAGTGCTTTCAAGTTGAAGTTTTAAAACTATTTTAAAATTAAAAAACGAAAATAAAGAAATAAAAAAACTTTTAGAGGAAAATATTAAATAAAGTAATATGTTAATAAAACTTTCTATTAACAATGTAATAATATTAAAAATTGGATGATATAATAAAGCAAAATACATTAAAAAAAAGTGATTCGATGCGCTATCGGTATAAGTCCCGTTAGTTTAACAGAGATTTTATTTGTTAAAATTCAGATAATATCATTAAGAACAACAACATAAAATTTAAAATAAAAAAACATTTCAACAATAATAAATTATATATCTTCTCATATATTTACCAAAAGGAAGCGAATACTAAACATTTCTAATATAATAAAGAAAAATATTGAACAAACAAGTTATTCACTAACCATATAAGTACATTTGATTTAATAGAGATTTTATTATTGGGTGTATCGTATTGACAAACAAGATGACAATTGAATTTTATTAAAGCAATACGATATAATAGGATCAAACAAGCCCGATCATAATTTAATTTAATTAATATTTTTTTAATATGGACCGCGCATCGCGCGGGTACGACTACTAGTGGAATCATAATAACAAGAAGAAGAGGTTAATAAGTGTCCTTTAACATGGACTTTCGGGTTATAATGAAGATGGGGTTATGTGAGTTGCTTGTTTCTTGTTAATGTTGCTACTTTGAATTGGTAAATGCTGTTATTTTTTGCACTGCTTTCTTGTATTTCTTTATTACTTCCATGAACTCATCTTTAAAGTTTCTAGGACTTGATTTTGTATGGTAAAGATAAGTTTTAATCTGGTGAAAAGATTTTAATTTAGAGGAGAAGCTCATATGCTGGGACAGTATAGAGGAGAAGATTTTAATTTAGAGAAGATTTTAATAGGTTTTTTTTCCTGGCACATTATACTATTTATGTTCGATAGTATACCTTTATTTTATTATTTTATTTTTCTGTAGTTTCAAAAGCTACAAACTTTTTTTCCGATAAATTATCAAAAGCTACAAATTTTGGCTTATTTATCAGTGCCTGTATTCCAACCAGAGGTTACTTGATCCGAACTTGATAAGCTGAGCTATTCATCTATTACGGTAAAGAGGGAATATAACCAAACAGTACTGAAGATGGTATAAATTTATCCAAGAATAATTGGAATGAAATCTGTTATTGTGTTTCAAGGAATGGCATTTTTGGAAGCTACTGTATATGAACTGGCATAAATGGATGATCCATTGCAATCATTTTAAGGTTTTTTTTTTAATCAAGAAGGATGATGGCTACAGTAATATGTATTCTGGTACAATTAGCTTCTATTGAGCACCTGAACGCTTCTGTTAGTAAAATTCAGTTTGTTTTCATGTGGAAACTTCTGACTCAAATGTCATATGTAATTTTTCACAACAGGACATAGGCTTTTGTATAATTGTGATGCAATCCTTTACTTATTGGTTTCCTTGTGGCTTATGATATTTGAATTGACTTCATTTCTTTTCTTTGTAATATTTTCAGCTGATTGTCCTAGGTTTGGAGATGGAAAGCAGTATAAAGAATGAACTCTACCCTGACACCTTCCATATGTCAAATCTTCAGTCAAGTCTTAGGTCGACTATGGATAGCGGAAACAATGATTCACATGGTAAGAACTTCAGCTGATTGCTTCAACTGATAATGAAAATTGGAAATGCATTTGGTATTAAGATTTGAATATCAAATTGCTTACAATTAAAAAAAGGTACGATGTGGCACTCCTACTCCTGGGATTGCATCTGTATTTGAATAACCATCGAAGTGGAAAACTGAAGGTCTTCATTGGCATTTTAAAAAGTTCTATTATAAAAAGGTCTTCTTTGCTGGCTACTCTCAGCAGATTTGGATGATAGCAAACATGAGCTTCTGTTGATTAACCAATGCCTTTTCTCTCTTTTCCTTTCTTTCTTTGCCTAAGATTAATTAAAATTGAAAGAACTGTATCTCTGCTGTCCTTTCCTGTTATTTCATTTCAAACGTTTTAAAGCTTTATCATGATTTGTGAATAATTATGTTAGTTAAATGCTGCTAAATGGAGATATTCTCATATTTATGTTTGGCTTTCTTAGTTGGCTCTCTCCTGTACATAGTTGTGTTAATAGCGCTGACTGCAATTAACATTTAATTCCAGATAGCGATTGGGACGACGTGTGGAATGATGATGGAGATTTGTGTCATGATTCTACTGATAAATTGGATAAGACATCTGAAATGGACAGGGAATGGCAGAGGCGGCATGACCAATTCCATACTGTATCCTTACAAGTTTAATCTGATTGAGATTATCCAGAAAAACAAAACTAGATGTATTCTTTTTGGTTGCGAATTCAATTTGTATTTGGTAATTCCTGATGAATTATCAGATTGGATACCGTGATGGTCTTATGGCAGGGAAAGAAACTTCAGCACGAGGGATTTAACGTCGGTTTTAGGGACTCTGTATGTGTTGGATACAACTGGGGTCTTGTCAGAGGTATCACTAGGTGAGTATAAGCATTTCTTTGATGGAATTTGTGGAGATTTGAGTTTGTATTACCAACTAGAAATTTCTTCATGCTGTGTTGGATGAAAATTTCATCCTCTCTCTTTTTGTTTTTTCCTCTTTGTTGAAGGGCTTTTGCCTCTCTTCCTGATGGCTTGAAAGAAAGAATGGTTGATTCAAAGGAAATCCAGAATAAGTTCCAACAATTACATGATTCTGTGCAATCTCTTTCAACAGCGGAAGTGCTTAAGGTGTTCCATGATTATCTGTCTAAGAAATCGGAAGAGAGTGGTAAAGATGATAAATTTAACTCCTGCTTGGCCGATTCCCATGACCTCAGCCCCGATGACTGTCTTCTGGATCATTACAATCACTTATTGATGAATCAGGGCTCAAATTGCACTTAGACCCAAAGCAATAACTTTTCCTTGTTTTACTCATTGAAATTACTGATCACTCTCTTGAGAAGTGATGTTTTACCGTCATACTCCATCAAATTGCATTCAGAAAAAAATAGTATACTTGAATGCATAATTTGTATGTGGAATATTTCCATTTTCTAATATTGTGTGCAAAGTTTAAGTTAAAATTGTGTGGCATTTTGAAGAGAAATAAAATGTTACTTTTTGATATACTTGAGCTTAGCCCCATAAGGTAACTAATACTGAAGGAAAAAAGGTAACTAATACTGCTAAAATTTTGGAAATTGGAAGTTTAGGTTCAAAAGAAAAGATATCTCTGTATTACTATTCTTATTGCATATGAGAATAGCCTGTTTGAAAGAGTTGAAATCACAGGCTCATAAAGAAAGTCCAGCACCTTATAGTTCATGGCAAAATTGTCTGAAGTTAGAAGCTCAGCATTTCAGCATTATGATTATCCTATTAATAAAAGAATTCTTCAAGGAATGTAGCAAAGAATTAATATGAAGTGGAAATTGTGAAACAATACCCTAAAAACAATACCTAAATATTCAAATGGAAAAAGGTGCTGCATTTGGGTATATTAGTGGATACTTAAATGCATATCTAATGTCACCGATATGGTATAATGAATGATCAGTTGAAACATGAGAGTGGACTATCTCAAATTAGGTAGCCTTTAGGAGAAAGGGCTAAAAGTTTATAATAGTGGTGACTTTGGCTGAGATGCAGTTGTTTCCTTCACATTCGTGAAGCAGCATCAAGTATGGGACTCAAAAGTGTTAAAATTGTTCCTTGCACGCAGTTGTGACCATTTTGTTGCTTAACTTTACTTTGCAGTTAACTCTTTGAACGCTACAATAACCAATATTCGAGCCATTAAATTCAATTTGCTTATTAGTGATTACTGGTACTACGCATGTTAAAGCATTTCATTATCATCTTTCAGATTGTCGCCGAGATGATAGCTGAAGATCATGGTGTCATAACATTTCATAGATACATACATGAAATATTAGCCAACTGTAACTAAAGCCATAGATGAAAGTACATAAAACCCTTAACACTAAAGCATGGATAGGCATCATCCTCAACAAACAAGCATAATATTAGGTTCTACTAAATAGCAGGTTCTATCAAGTTATTGAAGAATCCATGATGATGTTTTCCATCGTTCAATCTCAATCAATCCCTTTAATGCCATTAAGCTGAAATCTTTGCACATGCTGGAGGGTTGTGACTTGTGAGCAACAGGCCAGTTGTTCCTGGACCTAAGATTTTCTTGTTTTCTCCCAGAAATGTATTTTGTCTTCTTGGGTTTTCTTGGTCGACAGGCTTAACTTATAAAGAATTTGCTCCCCGCTGATGTCCACCTGTGCCACAATGGTCATGTGTATCAATCTGTAACTCATATATGGAAACAACTTTATGCAGTTCAAGAGTTGTTCTAGAATACTCCATTTTCAGAAAAGATTTAATCTAGAATTCTGATCATACTAGTTTGATTAAGACCTACAGAGACAGGATTGTATTAAATTGTACGAGTTTTGAACTCACCTTGAACTGGCATCAGCGGCAAGCTTGAATTGGTCTAGGATGTGAAAATCCTGCTGCGTTCCGCCTGAGGTGAGGTTCCCATTTAGATGTTGGCATGACTGTTTCAAAAGCTTCCACGAGCAAGGCTACCTTTTTCTTGCGAGCTGGTGCAAGTTTGTCCACTGCTCGTCGGAGTGCAAAATCAACCATCCAGTCCTCTTCATTTTTTCTGTCATCCATCATCTGATGCTGGGTCCTCAATGTCAATGCGCCTGGCTATGCCTCTCAGATTTGTGTAGCTTTCAGACAGTTCTGCACTCGAATCATATTTTGCATGTCTTTGTGCATCTTTGATTTGGTTCAGCTTTTCCTCACATGCTTCAGCTGTTGAATCCGCTTCGATACCAGAGGTGTTTTCAGTTCTCTTGAGGTCTGCATCCGCTACCAATTTTTTATCATTACTGCCATGATCATTTTCATTTCCTTGTTCACAGCAATCTGTTATTGTTTCCGCGTCTTCCACCTTGTCAACAATGTTTTCATCAGAACTTTTTTCGTTGTCCTTGCATGTTTCATCTTGTACTCCATTGAAATTGCAAACATTTAGCTCTTGATACCCCATAAGTGCAGTTGCATCATCATCTTGAAGAGTTGTATAGTCCTCGCAAGAAGCTGAAATTTCATCTTCTAGACAGAAGGTAACAGCAACCTGATAATCCATTGTTGCTGCCACGCTGTCTGCTAGACAGGGACCACGCTCATCTTCTGGCTTCTCAGCTATTTCACCGTCCAGAATGGAAGTGGCATCCAGAGAGTTCTTTGAAGTGTCCTCATACACTTCAACACACTCATCAATGTCAAATTCTGTATGTGAACAGGCAGATCGTGAGTCATCATAATCATAACTTATTCCAGAGATTATACTTCCGTTATCCAATGTCTCTTCCAGAATAGATGATTTTGCCATGAGCTCGTCGCTGCCAACTGAATCATCAACCAGTGTGATGGGCTCTATATCATTTGTGATTGAATCTGTTTCGCCTTCGCTGTATGCATAGTACTTCTCTACATCCCAGTCCATATCGGAAGCTTCAGACTCTTCTATATCTAATTCACTATGCATACTCAAGGATTCAAAATCTGCTTCTTGTTGAACTTTTGGCGGCATATAGATTTCCTTAATAGCACCTTCATTTAGATTCTCTGCAAGAGAGAAGCCAAGGATGTTAATTTCTGCTGAAATGTCTTCTCGCTTTTGATCAAGATTGCCCTCTGTGTCATCTGCTGCTACTTCACTGCCTTCACTCGAAGTTACTAGATCGTCTGCCGAGTTTGTGTTCTTGCTAATGGTATCTGCCATCTCTTCCCTTTCTTTGCTATAAATTTTGACAAAAAAATCTCTGTCGTCGTCTTCATTTGTCAGATGAGCTACCTCTGTAGGATTCACTATTTGTTTTGGTACATTAGCATTCAAGCCTAATCCATGAGGATTAGCTCGACGGGGAGAGAGGCATCCCAACTTGAAGTTCCTCTGAGTCTTTAATGCACGCCTTTTAGCTGACAAGAAACACTTTAATGGAGGCAAAGGAGGGTGATGATGGCCATTAAGAGAGCAATATGTGTAGGGGCAGAGCTTAAAAACAGAAGTTCCATCTGATTCTGTTGCTCCAGGAGTAAGTTCAAGGTATGAAGGAAACTTAGCTTCTTTCAGAGTTGATGAACATGTTGTTCTTTCGACATGGAAGTTTTCACACAGAACTACAGCTGGGGGACATGATTTCTTGGCTGAAACTCTTACTGGTTTAAAACGTGGAGTTTTTGTCAGGGTGGTCCTCACTAGTTTCAAACTAGAAGTTCTAGCTAAACTTCTTGCTGGTTTATTAACAGAAGAAGCTGAGCCTAACTTTGAGTTATTGGAATTCTTTCTGCTAGAACTTTGAGAGTAAGTTTGAGGGCTCCTCGAACTAACCTTAGACTGCTCTTTCCTTGCAACAGAACTGCTGGTGGACTTCATATAATTTGGAGTGGATGTTGACTGCTGCTGCTGCTGTTGCTGCTTCTTTGGTGTTGAAGAATTTGTAGTGGTATGAACAAGAGGTGGTGGTTTTCCTGGCTGAGGAACATGCCTTCTGAATTTGGGTGAGTGACAGATTTCATATTCTGAGAGCTTGGTTTTGCCTGATTTCTTCATCATCTTTTTCTTGAGGTCAGTTCCTCGGTTCTTGATATCATGTTTTGGTGATATTGGTGTCACACCTCCTTTTTACACATTTACCCCGAGAGATAAAGTATAAAGGAGTTTTTCCATTTTAAGTGATATTATTCGGATCGAGATTGTTTATTTATTCGATTTTCAGAGTCGCCACTTGGGATAGGATTGGCTTGTGGTGTCCCAAGTCACTAGTTTAACTTGAATCCCAAATCGAGGAAAATTTTCGACTTCCCAATTGGAGTCTGCGAACCAGAAATTCTAAGTAAGGAATTCTGTTGACCCGAGCGAAGGTGTTAGGCACCCCCGGATCCCGTGGTTCTAGCACAGTCGCTTAAACTATTATAATTGGCTAAAAATCTGATTTTATAACATGTTCTTACCTATGTGCTTTTAACTTTAAACCGCTTTTACTATTATTATTTTATAGAGAATTGCAACGTTGTGAAAATGCATCTCGAACCACGTCACATCAATGTATCCGTGGTTGTTGACACACCTCGACTTCGTTGAGATTTGGATTTGGGTCACATAAATGTGCACCCGAATTTAAGAAAGTAAATTATTAAAAGCGCGCCTAAAGCGACTAGCGTATTATTATTTTTGGGAAGGCCGTAAAATTTTGTTAAACGGCCCATCCTGAATTCTAAGTAATTAATAATATATACATTCATGAGGGCCCCGCAGTTTGTACGTTTTATTTGGCGAGGCTCGTCTCATTTATTTTATTTAAAGGTCCATCCTAAAGTAAACTATGATATTCTACATTATTTGTCTCTAAAAAAGAAAGCCTAATTAATTAACATGCTAAAAGGTTAAATCCTTATGATTCACTTTCCAATAAATTCGAGCCTAGTAACTTATGAAGTAAAGACGAAGCACGCTTAACAATTTGTTCAAAACAAAAGAATTGGACAGTTTGGGTCTGTCGTGGCAGAAGGCAGGCCCAAGAGGCATTATTCAAGTTTAGTGGTGCAACTGAATCAAAACTGTTTGGGCCTTATGTTTAAGCCCAGAATCAAAGGTTGAATTGAAGCAAGATGTAACATTGATGATAGAACAAAATTTGAATTTAATCAATATGCTACAGTTATTCTTGAATTGTCTAATTAAAGCTTATATTCTGCTAATTGACACCCCAAAACTGTCCAAGAGGATACTTATGCACTCCGAATATTCAAAGGTAAACAATTAGTTGTCATGCTGAGACCTCACCCTACTGGAATTCAAATCAGTTCTAAGCAGTTCAGCACAGCCCTACTTAATCACAGCTTGAAATATTTTCTAAATAGATTTATGGGATCCAGGGCATTAACTAAGACTAACAGGAGCCATTCAGTTTAATTACAACTAGTATTCTAAAAATAGAAATTCATATGCACCTCTAAGTACACAAACACACAGCTAATGGTTTGATATGAATACACTCACGCTTAATAGTTCATCATTTTAATACAATTCATTACAATTTAATGGTTTGGCTAGTCCAAATATGCGACACAAATCAAAGTAAACGTAAACAAATACCAATTACCTAGCATCTATTCTAGTATGACAACTTAGACGCGCGCACTTCAAAAGGTGAATAGGTGAGCCTTTTATTCCAACATTTTAATTCAAAAAAGCTACAACGAATCAATCTCGAGAGTGTGTACCTGAAATTTACAACAATGAAGAAGAAAAAGAGAGGAAGGTCAGCAACAGCAGTAACACAGCAATACAACAGCAGTATGAACACCCAGCTAATTCCAACAACGACCACCAATCAAGTTCAATGCCTAGGACAGTTCGAAAACCAAACAGAACCGATAGAGCAGCCCAAAACAAATACCAAAATTCAACAATGAACCAAGGGACTGAAGTACACGCGACCAGCTAATCCACCAACTAAAACAAACCAATCAGACTCCAAACCAACTGATTCCAAATGCAATCAGATTTCAAATATAGGACTGAAAACAGAGAATCTCAATTGTTTGAGGAGGCAATCAAACAGTAATCCCCTCCTTTTCAGAACTAAACACTCTTCTGTTTTTAAACTCTAAAAAAAATAACTTACCAAAATGTTCTCAAAGCTTCCCTCAAAATGGATTTTTCTAAGTTTTTTTCACTCTTAGCTTTCTAGTTTTCCTTAAGCCCTTTTTTTTAGCTTCAACAATCTGAAGAAGCCTCATATTCCTTTAAACTCTCAGGTTTTCCCCTTTTAGATTTTCAGAGTGTTTTATCAGTGTATGGATTCAAATTCAAATAGCAGAAAATGTCTAAAAAAAAAAGAACTCCCCTTTTCTGTCCAGTCTCCTCTCTATTTTATATCCTCTCAAACTCTTTTTTCCTGATTTTAAGCATTGAGTGAACCATTAACTATCCTATCTTAGGCCTTAAAATCAGAAAGTTGTCTCCACTATTAGTTGTCTATCAACTATTCAATCCCACTTAGAATTGTCTTCATTAAGTTCACTAGCAGCCTTTGGTCAATTATTTATGTAATCTAATTCCCCAAACTACCCCTTAAACTACCCCTGTGATTGCACCTTATCAGCTATAAACCAATCCAATTTATCAAAATCAATCAGCAATTCAAGCTAGAACTTAGATTATATCAAATAGAATCAAAGTAAATATCAATGAATCAGAATTCAATCATATTGAACTATTAAGAACAAATTTTGGTTGACACAGATACATGGGAATAATCAACTATATTTGGAACAACATCACAATTCTAAATTAACCTTAAACAAACATGTAGGAACACTGAAAATAGACTGGACGGAGCCCTGAAGTTGAGAACAAAACAATCGTCACCAAACAACTTTGACGAGGAATACTGACTTCAGACATGAATAGATTAACCGACGAAACTATTTAATCCATTCCACAATTTAAAACAATGATAATTGACAATAAACAAAAACAATGATGAAACTGAACCAAATAAAAGGTCTGATGGAGAAGAGAGGAATAAATGATAAAAATGATGAATTCCTATGACACTTAATCAGAGAACAATCAAAAGAGAAATACAAATAAGAAAAAGAGAAGAAATACCTCGAAATTATAGGCTTAAACTTTAATCCGTTCCACTTGAAACTTCGACTCGAACTTTTGAGGTCCAAACGGACCTTAATCGAGTGTTCTCGACTAAAAGCGCTCGTCTAAGGTCGATTTAAGAGCCTCAAATTTTCCTTTTACTCAGGCGGGTTCCAGGTTTTGGCTTTTCAAGCCTCTTCAGTCGATTTAACATTCGACAAATTCCAGCTCGATTCGAGCTGAAACCTCATGGGATTTGGGACGAGGGTAGTCTAGAGGTTAAATGGTGTAACTTTGGGAGGGTTTGGTGACGGCGCCGCCACCGGGGAATTTCCTGGCGGCGCTAGGGTTCATAAGGTCAAATGGATATTCGAGACACCTGGGATTGATTCGAAGGAAGCCAGTGGTGGTTTAGGGATCAGGGAGGCTGGGTGGGTATCTGGTGTGAGTTTGGGGTGGATTGGTCGACCTAGGGTTTTTGCTCGAATCTTCGATTGAAGATTCGAGACGGTTGGTGATGATTCGAGTTTAACGGACCATGGATTTGGGTTGAGGGGGTCAAGGTGCTCTAGGGGTGTTAGTTTGGTGGTCATCGGCGTTGTTGCCGCCGGGTTTCAAG
>MU760806.1:11765-23070 GCA_026770625.1 Nicotiana glauca
GTGTGTGTGTGCGCGCGCGCGCTTATATATGGGTTGCGCATGTGGCGAGTGTCGCACCCCCTTTTTCCTCTGCGGAAATCGAGTTTATGACATTTGGAAGGACAACTTGTTCGTGTTGGGAACTAGGTTTAATGTTTGAAGAGTCTCTACCTAATGATTAAGGAACATTAGGACACCGATAGAGATTTAAATCTAAGTTTTTTTGAACAATAGAGATAGGGTAAGGGCTTGAAATTATTCTAAGGGGAAGGTGTTAGGCACCCCTCAGAATTCACTAGTGTTGTTCCCGGCCAGATAATTATTATGAATTTGGTTACAATTAACATATAAACAAATAATGATCAAATAAGAGGAGATATCAACACACAATGGTTTGAAATGTAAACAAGGTTTGAAGGAGCAATTGGAAAAGCTGATTTTAAAATAAAAAGTTAAAATGCTGAAAAGAAATAAAGAATAAAGGAAAGGGGGTCCTAGGTTTATTAAAAATATGGATCACCCCACACAATTTTTGGTAATCACTCCTCTATTAGGAGCTACACGTGGCATTATCGAGTGGTCGTCATATCCATATCTACCCTTCCCACCCTATTGAGGTATTTAAAGCGTGGATTGGTCTCGATTACATATTGCATGCTATTACCTGTCCCACTCCTATCAGTCTCGGAGGCACATGGGACTACTAATCCTAAGCAGGAAGGGATATTAGGCTTATATGGAGTTTCAAAAGGCAAAACTCTAAGGCGTCAAACAAAACACATATTGCACATTATGGGAAAAGCATATAAACAAGTAGAGGCTTAGATATACCTCCTTGAAGAGAAAAACATATAATTAGCATGACTTTCACATACTTTTTGGGTCTGATCAAAATTAAGGCGAGGGAGTTAAAAAAAATATTGAGGTAGACTAGTTTATTATATAATTCAGATAAGAAGCCCAAATCAGGAATGCCTGCTAGGTGTAATAATTAACAGAAGCAGATTCATTTTTATTTATTACTCTAATGCTTGCCTAAGTGTTAAGACGAGGTTCTATAGGCATTGCATCTATTGAATTCAGCAAGTGATAAGACATTAAAACTCAAACAAATTATTTTAAATCCTATATGCATACTTGTTAAACTAGTTAAATGGGGGACTCGGATTATTAAAGAGAGGCTGAATTTAAACGAATTGATTACAAGTTCTGCAATTGGAAGTATCAATTATTACTGATTTTATATCTAACACTGAGTTAGGCGAATCAAATTCAATTAGAAACTCCTATAGGCATGCTTTCTATGCATTATTGATTTTAAACCTTATAGGCGTAGGTCGAAATGCAGAAAACCTTATGACACAATATCTAAATGTAGACTTGTTTTAAATCCATATGGGCATGATGTCTATATATAACTAAAAATGACTTATATTCATGGTTTCTATACGTAACTGAATATGCAGAATTAGAACAACCTATAGGCATGGTTTCTATTGAGTATGAAGAATTAGAACAACCTATAGGCATAGTTTCTATTGAGTATGCAGAATTAGAATGACCTATAGGCATGGTTTCTATACGTAATTGAATATGAAAAATTAGAACAACCTATAGGCATGATTTCTATTTGTATTGAGTGTGCAGAATTAGAATAGACCTATAAGCATGTTTTCTACCCTTTGCATGCATAGCTACCCACCATTTTTTCACAAGCCAGCCCCAAACGTTTATTACAACCCAGAAATAAATTACATCAAAAAGTACAAAGGAAAGTACAACCAAAGGGAAGCCTGATTCTGACTTCCTGTCTGAATTATGAGATAGACCAACTCAAATACCACTAATCCAAAGCCTTTCTCTAATTTGAGTGTGTCAGAGTTCCCTAAGAGTCTCAATAGGACTTCGAACAATGCTCACACCCAAACTGTGTCAAAAGAATAGGGACAAGTGCAGTGTAGAAGGGCTAGCCCTCAAGTGTCCAAGTTCAGAGGTAGCTCATTGGGTCCCAAGACAAGGCTCACAAGACGGGGCGGAACATAAAGTCTAAGAGAGAGTTCAAGTGAAGAAAACATAATTTTAAAGAACTAAGAAAGTAAAGAAGAAGGGGGGAGATGCTGGGAAATAGCCATAAACAAGTCATACAAAGGGTTCAGAGATTGGGGAAATTACCAAAAAACCCTATGTACTTAGGCATTAGCTAATTCTGGGCATGCACAGCAATAGACAGAATGTTGTTCTATTTACAGAATCAGCAAGAATACACAACATACGATGGTGACAAAGAAGTTATGATTCCTGGGGAATCATGAGTCATAGACAATAATACTCAATATTTTCATGCCTCAAACAAACCATTAGCATAAAACACATTGGGGTGGGGGTTTGAGATTCATTGTAACGACCCGACCGGTCGTTTTGAGCTTTTGCACTTTGATCACCAATTCTCTGGCATGACTTGCTCAGCGTTACGTATTATGATGAATGTAGATCGTTGGTTTTGGTTTCAGGAAAATTTGGGATGAATCTGAAAGAACAGTTTCAGTTGAAAGCTTCGAATTTGAAAAGTTTGACCGAGAGTTGACTTATTTGTATATGAGCCCGGATTGGAGTTTTTATGATTTGTTTAGCTTCTTTAGATGATTTTGACTTAGGAGTGTGATCAAAAGTGATTTTGGAGGTCTGGTGTAGAATTAGGCTTGAATTGGCGAGGTTAGTATTTTGGCGAATTTCGGTTGATAGGTGAGATTTTGATCTGAGGGTCGGAATGAAATTTCAAGAATTGTTGTAGCTTCGTTAAGTGATTTGGGATGTGTGTGTAAAGTTTCAGGTCATTTAGATGTCGTTTGGTTGGGTTTTTTGATCAAATGCGTAATTCGGATGTTTTAGGAGAACTTAGGCTTGAATCCGATGTAATTTGATGGTTTTGGTGTTGTTTGTGGTGTTTTGATGGTTGGAGAAAGTTTGAACGATGTTTTAGAATGGGTTGGCACTTTTGGTTGAAGTCACGGGGGCCTCTAGGTGATTTCGGATGGCCATCGGGACGATTTTTGGACTTGGTGAAATTTGAAGGCTGCTGATATCTGGTAATTCTGCATTTGTGGAGAAGGGGCCGCACGTGTGGTTTCGCAGATGCGAGGAGCTGGTCGCAGGTGCGAGTTCTTGAGGGGATTTTCTGTTTTCGCTGGTGCGTGCTTAGAGCCGCATCTGCGGTGATGCAGATGCGGTAGTGTAATCACAGAAGCGGAAGTATAGGGCATGGCAATTTCTGCAGATGCGAACATGGTGCGCAGAAGCGGTGTCTGCAAATGTGGATACCTGACCGCAGAAATGGTCCTGGAAGATATTGAGAGTTGTTCAGAAGCGGAGTAAATACCGCAGAAGCGGTGGTCGCATATGCGGTAAGGCAACCGCAGATGTGAAAATCACTGTTCAGAGAAGGGTTTTAAGGCTCATTTTGTTCCGCATGCTTAAGTTCATCTCCACCATTTTTGATCAACCTGGAGAGCTCTTGAACGGAAATTGAAGGGAATTTTGACTAGGTGCGATTGGAGGTGAGTTCTTTGGCCTAAATACATGATTTAATGATAGAATTAACATGGAAATTTGTGGAAACTCATTAAAAGAGGGTAAACCTAGGGCTTGGAAATTTTGTATTTCAAAGTGGAATTTGAGGTGTCAAATGGACTCCGATTTTGGTAATTTTGATATTTATAGACTCGTGGCGAGATATGGAATCTGGTGATGTTAATTTTCTAATTTTTCGAGAAGTGGGCCGGGGGCTCGGATTTTGCCAATTTCGTCAATTTCGATATTTTTTGAGTCTTTTCAATTGGGTTATGTTCCCTTAGCCTATTGTAATGCATTCATTGTGGTTTTGTTTAGATTCGATGTGCGTGGAGGCCAATTTGAGGGGTAAAGGCATCGCGAGCTAGGGATTTCACCGGTTCGAGGTGAGTAATGATTTTAAATGATATCCTGAGGGTTTGAAACCCCGAATTTGCACACCGTAGTGCTATATTGAGGTGACTTGCACGCCAGATAGCGAGCGTGGGTAGAGCACCATTGGGGGTTGTGACTTGGTCCGTCCCGATTGATGTATTTTTTGTGTATTTGATATTATCATGGTTTGGGCTGATTGCCAAAGTTGGACTGCGTGCCAATTATTTGAACCATTCGCGGATTTTATCATAGTTTCCTCACTATTTGATATAGTAATTGAACTCAGTCCTGTTGATTATATTGTTTTACAGCTTAGTCATTTTTATTGAACTTTGTGACTTAAATGATATTTCCACTGTTGTTTGGGCTGAGCACTACTATTTTATTGATGCCCGAGGGGCTTATGATGTTTTCTGGACTGAGTGAGGCTAAGGTTTATATGTGAGGATATGTTGAGTGATGTGAGGAGGTTTTCAGACCTCGAGTGTATTGTGAGGAGGCTTTCAGGCCACGAATGTGTTGTGTGGTGGCTTTCAAGCCTCGAGTGTTATGTGAGGAGGCTTTCAGGCCTCGAGTGTGATGTGAGAAAGCTTCCAGGCCTTATTTTATATGCCACAAGGCGGCTTGATATTACGCTGGGGCCGTAAGGTGCCCCTCCCGGAGTCTGCACACCCCAGTGAGCGCCGTCGACGATATATGGATGGGGCTGCTGGCCACAGAGAGATGTGGATCGGACTGCACACCGCAGCGGTTATTATATGATACTGTTCTAAGAGTGATCTGAGAAAGAGATCCTGAGGGGCTAAGAGTGTTTTTGAGAGTAAGCCCGAGAGTTCTGGTACTGTTTTGAGATGTTGCCCAAGGGGCGAACTTTTATGTGCGCATCTTGCATATTTATTTTCCTTTTTACCTGTTATACCGTGGTATTTGTGCCTGAGGGGTTTGAAACATCATAAGCCCCTCGGGCATCAATAAAATAGTAGTGTTCAGCCCAAACAACAGTGGAAATATCATTTAAGTCTTAAAGTTCAATTAAAACGGCTGAGCTGTAAAAAAAATATAATCAACATGATAGAGTTCAAGTACTATATCAAATAGTGAGGAAACAGTGATAAAATCCGCGAAGGGTTCAAATAATTGGCACGAAGCCCAACTTTGGCAATCAGCCCAAACCATGATAATATCAAATAAGTTTCAGTCAAATACACAGAAACTTCATCAATCGGGACGGACCAAGTCACAATCCCTAACAGTGCTCTACCCATGCTCGCTATATGGCGTGCAAGTCACCTCAATATAGCACTACGGTGTGCAAATTCGGGGTTTCAAACCCTCAGGATATCATTTAAAATTATTACTCACCTCAAACCGGTGAAATCCCTAGCTCGCGATGCCTTTACCCCTCAAATTGGCATCCACGCGCATCGAATCTAAACAAAACCACAACGAATGCATTACAATAGGCTAAGGGAATATAACCCAATCGAAAACACTCAAAAAATATCGAAATTCACGAAATTGGCAAAACCCGAGCCCCGGGCCCACTTCTCGAAAAATTAGAAAATTAACATCACCGGATTACTTATCTCACCACGAGTCTATACATATCAAAATTACCAAAATAGGAGTCCATTTGACACCTCAAATTCAACTTTGAAATACCAAATTTCCAAGAGCCCGAGGGGCTGAGAGTGTTCCTGAGTGTGAGCCTGAGCGGCTATTACTGTTTTGAGATGTTGCCTGAGGGGCGAACTTTTATGTGCGCATCTTGCATATTTATTTGCCTTTTTACATGTTATACTATGGTGTTTGTGCCCGAGGGGTGGATTTTCCTTTGTTTATCAGCACTAACTATTTGAAATCATTTCGTAAATATTGAAAGGATCATTTTCAAAAGAGATTTAAACTGAGCCAAGACATTTCTAAAGATTTCACAGTTTTCACTGTTTTCTCAAAGAATTGTACCCGGCTTCTATACAGCATGTTGGTTGCTTTACGTGATTTTTTATTGCTCTGCTGTTATTGACCTTTATTACTCACTGAGTTGGAGAACTCACTTTACTCCCCGCACCTCATGTGCAGATGCATGTATCTATTCACTCGGTAGCGGGTATTTGGCCGTGTGGAGGTAGAGTTGTAGAGGTTTAGCGAGGTGGCTGCCAACGTTCGCAGCACTACTGTCCTTCTATGTTATTCATTATTCCTGTCCAGTGTATTTCTAGACTTGTAAAGTGAAATTTCATTCTTATAGATTCTCGTGACTTGTGACACCCGATTAGGGCTGTGTTGGGTTGTATTTCCACTAATTAATATTATTAAGTCATATTTAAGATGTTTATTAATGTTTAACTATTTTTGAAAAGACTGTGAGCACGTGATTTTTATCCTACGAGAAAATTACTCCAAAAATTCAAAATAAAACAATTTTGTGTTTGTTTGCAATTTCTGCGGATTTCGTGTTACTTTTCTCTTAGTTTGTTTGTATCTGTGTGTGCATTTTACTTGTTTACATTAGTCAAAAACACAAAAATATTGCATTTAGGACCCAATTTTACAGTTAGGAATTAATTGGTATTTTGTTGATTTAAGATTTTAGTTTTAATTAATTAAGAGATGAAAAATAAGAGAAATGGGAACCAAAGTCGGACCAGCCCACCCCAGTCCAGGCCCAAAACGCCCCAATCATAGGCCCAATCACCCGGTCCAAATCCCTGATCTCTCATACCTCACCAAATGATGCCGTATTGGTGCCTTAAATTTGAGTCGTCGATCAAGATGATCGAACGGTCCAGTGCAATTCCCATGTAAGGCGAAACGACGACGTTTAGGTAGGTTCAATCAGAGCCGTTCATCTAACTCAATCCAATGGTCCCAAACTCTCCCCTATACCCGAGCCATTTCACCCAAAGGCCGGCCCAGTCTCGTAACGGGACCAAACGGTACCGTTTTTCTTTAAGTACAAGATCCTGGTCGTTGATTTTATTTGATCCGACGGCTGAGATCAAACCCTTCCCCTCCTATATAAACCTAACCTCCTAACCCAGCCCCCCGAACCAACCCCCCCATCTCTTTTTCATCGTCTCAAAGATCAGAGACGAGCTAGGGTTTAACCGTAGCCGCCACCCTATCCCAGCACCTGAAACCCGGCGGCAACCATTCCAACAACCACCAAAATAACACCCTAAAGCCATTAGACCACCCCCAATCCAAATCCCTTACCCGTTTTTCTCGAATCAGCTCGTAGCTTCTCGAATCTTCGATCGAAGATTTGAGCAAAACTTAAAACCACTCCAACCGGCCCCAAACTCATAATAGACACTCCCCTGACCTCCCTCGTAACCAAACCAAGCCTGGTTTGGTTCAAATCTAACAAGAAAACTTCAAGACCCAAATCGGCTGTGTGAATCCTAGAACACAACACATGGGGGATGTCCAAATTAATGAAGGGTTGGGGTCTAATAGACCTTAATCGAGGTGTTCTAAGTTGAGAACACTTCGGTTAAAGTCCGTTCGACCTCAAAATGGTCAAGTCCAAGCTCGAGCCGGGGTCAGCTCTGTTCTTAAGTGTCTGAGGTATTCTTCCTTCCTGCTGTCTTGTTTGGTTCCTGTTAATGACTGTTTACGGGTTAGTTTAGTTTGTTTTATTTGTCGATTATTTTTCTTTCAATTCTGTCCATCTTCAGTAGACCTTTTATTTGGTTGATTTCTTCTACTTGTTTGTTAATTATACTTATTGTGATGTATTTAACTAGTTTAAAGTCGTCAAGTAGATTAGTTCATATTTTGATTCCATGTTTTGTCCCAAGGCCATGAATCAACATGTTTGTTTACTCTGCGTTTGTTTTTTGTTGTAGCTCGTATAGTCGATTAAATAAGTGTCGTCAACTAAAATCACATGAAAAACTAGAGAAGCATGAGTTTGCTCATGTCAGTGTAATTACTCACATGTTTCTCTTGTCTGTGCTAAGACTTCTATTGATATGCCTTGTTCAATATTGCTTTGATCTTCGCTTGCCTTAGCTGATGCCTTGATCAGTTGGTTTTGAGTTGTTCCGGGATTGGTTCCCAATATGACCAACTCAGGCCATCTAATTAAAACCCCTGTCTGATTAAGTTTGAATCATTGATTGAACCTAAGCTGATAATTGGATATAGCTGCCTGAAATCAGAGATTAAGTATAAGATTATATAGTAGTGAACTCAGGCCCGGAACTTAGGTTAATCACAGTAATTACTAAGGGGTTAAAAGGGTAATTTGGACAAGTTAATATGGCTGTCACATGCCCTGTACAGGCCTGCTCAAGTGGCCTGTTAAAAGGCCATAAGTTTAATCTGAGTGGGGGTAGCAGAACCCCTGGGGATGGGTTTAAAAGAATAGAATATCCCTCCCCCATCCCTCTTGATCAGATAAACAAACATAATAGGGAACAATGTTTTCCATCAAGAAATGCCTCTTGGGCAGTGGGAATGCAAGGGGTATGGGCAGGTTTTAAACCTGCAGAGCTTAGAGCTCCCTTCTGCCTATATATAGGTCCCTTTTAAGATTTAGAGGGAGGTCGGAGGTAAGAGGGTTAGAGTTGAATAGGCTGGAATTTTTACACTAAGGTTCCAGAAGTTTACAAGCAAAATATAGGCTAGCTTTTTACCTTGCCAAGTCAGAGAGTGGTAGCGTTTAAGGCTGGCTTTTTACCCTAAGAAGTTAGGTGAATCATTGTTAGTTTGTTTTTTTCATTGAAGCTTCTAATTTCTTCTTCTGTGAGTGTTTGAAACCAGAAAGCCATTGTTCTTTGCTTCTGGTTTCCTTCTGTCTTTGCTTGGGTTGCTATTGGTTTCTTTGAAATCTACCACTGGGTTCTTGCTACTGTTTACTGGGTTTTGTTGGTAATTGCTGAGTGTTGCTGGGTTGTTGTTGCTGTGCTAACTGCTTCTCCTTCCTGTTGATTTCTGATTTCCAGGTACATTTTTACTATTCGAAGTTGTAATTACCAGTTGAAGAAAAAATGAAGATTGCTCATTTAATTTTTGTTACAATTAAATTTGATAAATATAGAATTAGCTAAGGACATATGTATTCAGTTAGGAATAGTTCAATTGTGACTGAACTTTAATTTTTTTGGACTGCCATTAATGGACTGTTTTACTATATTGAGCTGAGATTCATTTTGAGATGATATTCTAGTAGAATTTTATGGATGTATTGGACTAGTGAAATAGGTGTTATATCCGAAATAGCTTTGAACAATTATTCTCTAAGGAAATCTGAAAGTCTTTCACTGACATCATTTTATTCCGGTAGTTTAGTTCAACCTTGATTGTAGACATTAACATTCAATATAACAACTTCAAGTGTTCCGGTAGTGATAAATTTCATAGTTCAATGTTAGCCTGTTTTGATTTTGAAATCATGCCTATTGTTCGATTTGTATTCTGTTAATGGCCATGACATGTTAAAATTAGTTCAACCGCAGCTTCACGTTGAGTTCTAGTAATTGATAAAAATAAGGCGTTAAAATGATTAGAGTTTACAATTCAATTTGGGTCCAGTTAATGTAGTTTGGCATTCATGCTTTCATTTTAAATCACAGTAGCATTTTGGTACAAATCGTTCAATTATCTACTTCCTTGAATAATTACGGAATCCCGTTAGAGTAACAAAGTAGTTGCGTTAGTGACCATTGGGCTTGGATGTCTTCACGTATGGCCCAGTACTTGGGATCCAAGCTGGGTTTACCCATTCCTGCTGTATTGGGCCATGGTATCGCTATATGAGCTGTAATCAGGCCCAAAAAGATTGAAGGCCTAGATTCATATGAGTTCAGGGCCCAAATGTAAAAATTATTAGGTAATATTAAATAATCAAGACTTTTCCTTTGCTATTAGAGACAAAAACCAATAGAAATGTAGTATGCTTTAGGATTGACCTTGAATAAAAATGAGACGCGCCTCTCCAAATAAAATACTTAAGCCGCGGGGCCCTCTATATGTGTTTGTAAAATTACTTAGATCTCGAGATGGGCCGTTTAGCAAAATTTCACGGCCTTACCCCAAATAATGATACGCTAGTCGCTTTAGGCGCGCCTTTAATAATTTACTTTCTTAAACAGGGATGCACATTTATGTGACCCAAATCCAAATCTCAACGGAGTCGAAATGTGTCGATAGCAACGGATACATTGATGTGACGTGGTTCGAGATACATTTTCACAACGTTGCAATTCTTTGTTAAAAATAATAATAATAATAAAGGCGGTTAAAAATTAAAATTTGCACATAAGTTAAAGCATGTTATAAAATCAGATAAATAAGCCAAATATGACAGTCGAGCGACCATGCTAGAACCACGGAACTCGGGAATGCCTAACACTTTCTCCTTGGTTAACAGAATTCCTTATCCGGATTTCTGGTTCGCGGACTGTAATACAGAGTTAATATTTTCCTCGATTCGGGATTCAACCGGTGACTTGGGACACCATTAATCTCCCAAGTGGCGACTTTGAATCCTAAAAATAATTCCCGTTTCGATTGTCCTTTAATTGGAGAAACTCCCTGTACCATGCCGTTCGCGTGGTGCGGTAGCGCCAATAGGAGGTGTGACAGCTCTGGCGACTCTGCTGGGGACTGGGACTGCTGGCCAGAATCTCTGGTTCAGGGTTAGAAATTCGAGCTTAGAATAAGTGTTGTATTTGGCTTTTATCTGATAATTTATATGATATATGCTTAATGTGCAAAATGATAATTTTTACCGCTTTGATATTACTTGAACTGTATATATAAACGGTGTCGAAACCCTTCTCTTCTCACCCCCGGGGCTGTGCTTACTGGTTGAGACTCCCTATTCTGTTAGTGTCATACCTTAAAAATAAGAAAGAGGCTCGGAAAGTTTCTAAGCCGGCTGGCCTTTTGGTTCCCGGAAAGGAGCTCTTTCCTCGACTCGAGTTGTCCGCCCGGGTACACAGTCTAGAACACACACCCAGGCTTTGAACTTAGAATAACGTGACTTCATGCCGGATCCCTAGTAGGAACGCTTATTTGCATCATGTGCATTTGACTTAGGGGACTCAACACAGGGGTTGGGTCCGTCTAGGACAGGCAACCTGAAATAAAAGGACCATCCTGTCGCATCCCGTTTGCGAGTATTATCGAGATGGAAGTCGGAAGGCTGATTTTGCATAAACGGCCGCCTTAGGGTCATTTTTAGGATTTCTTTTTGTCAGTTAGCGAACACAGCCTTAAAATCTTCATCCCGGAAGTGCGGAAAGGCCGCGATCGAAAAAACCGGATCTCTTTGTTTTAACTTTGAAAATAGTAAAATCATTGTCAGTCAAAATAATTTCTTTTCATTTTATAACATTAATAAATGTGCAGGATGAGCACAATTCAAAAT
>MU760807.1:14224-32941 GCA_026770625.1 Nicotiana glauca
TTGTAGACCAAATCTTGAAAGACAACTTTGGGATGTTCTTGAGATTTTGATGAAATCCTATGAAATCCAACCAAAATCATGTTGTAACTAGTAATTGAGAAGTGAAATATCCATGAAAACACACTTAAAAACTCACCTTAGGTGTCCAATTTGATGTCTTGGTCGAGCTGGGGTGTAGAGAAAGCCCTAAGCTTGAGAGATATCTCAAATTCTCTTATTTCTGGTCTTTAGGGGTATTTATAAGCCTTGCACAAGCGCGGTCGCACACCTGGGCGCGCAAATATGCGCGTCCAAAGGCAGAATACTTCGTAATATGCGCGTCCACTAGCGTGATCGCGCATCTGGGCGCGCAAGCGACACATGCTCAGTAAAATGGTCATAACTTTCTGTATACACCTCCAAATGACGAACGGTTTGTTGAGTTGGAAACTAGACTCAAAGGAATTTAATTTGATAGGTTGTGTATGACAAAAATCCTTACATAACTGGAGATATGATCGTTCAAAGTGAGNGAAGTTAATAAACAGAAGCACAAGTAGAGAAAATAGGGTTTGGGTACTTAGCTTTCTTGTGTTTTCTTTTCTTTCTTTCTTTCTATTTTCTTCTTTTTCTTCATTTTTCTTTTCTTGTTCTCTTCTTTTCTTGATTTTCCGGCATCAGAGTTCAGGAGCTATTTTCTTGACTGTTCTTGATTTTCTGGCAGTCTTATCGAGTCTTTTGTGCCAAGACTCTTGAGAACAGGAGTATGGGTTCATCAGGATGGTTTTCTGGACTGAGAGTGTTCGCTGGAATAGAGTTCCGGCGACACACTTTTCAATATTCGAGAAGTTTAAGGCTTATTCGAGGGATTCCACCTAGTGGAGGTTGAAGAGGGTGAAGAGACGGTCCTGGGGTGTTAATGGTGGAAGGTGGTTCAAAGGTTGATGGTCACCGGCTAGGGTTTCGTCGAACCAATTTTCTAGATTTGAGACGATAGGGTGGTTTTTGGTCAGGGTTATGGTGATGGGGTGAGAGAAGAAGAGAAGAGGGTTCAGGGGTGTGGAGGTTGGTCAGAGAAGGTGACCAGTGTTGAACCACCGGTAAGGTTCCGGTGGCCCAAGTAGAGAGGAGGGGGGAGATGATGACGGCTAGGTTTTTCTCTTCAGAGACGAGGGATGTGTGTATAATGAATATAATACACCACATAGTGTATCGATATATNAATTTAATTTGATAGGTTGTGTATGACAAAAATCCTTACATAACTGGAGATATGATCGTTCAAAGTGAGGTCTTCTGTGCACTCATTTACAACTTTCGTCTAATATAAAATTTTCCAACTTAACTTAGGCTTAGGCCTCTCCTTAGACCCCAATTCACTTCTAATATGACTTATACGCTTATTGACATATCCAATTGATATCCATCATATCATAAATCCTCATTTTCACACAAATTAAAATTATTTAGCCTACCTTGGCACGACGAAATCTTAAATTACTGGAAAAAAAATTTCCTGGGCTTTACCATCTCCCTTGCCGGGATAGTTGAATTGATATCTTGTTCCCTTGCCGGGCAACTTATTGTATTGTCTTGATCCCTTGCCGAGAATTTACTACGTTACCTTACTCCCTTGTCGGGATTTCTCTGTGCTACTATGTTGAAAAGAAATGGGAGCGTGTGGTACGCCTACCACATAGTATTATGAAATGGGAACGTGTGGTACGCCTACTACGAAATGTTATATAATGGGAATGTGTGGTACGCCTACCACGTAGTATTATGAAATGGGATCGTGTGGTACGCCTACCATGTGATATGAAGAAATGGGATCGTGTTGTACGCCTGCAATGAGAGGAAATTAAAACAAGTGAAAGTGGTTTGTTTTCCCTTATTCCGTGTTAGAAGAAATCAGATGTAGTTTCTTTTGTTATTCCTGATATTCCGTTTTATCTGCTACCCCATAAGCATGTCCCCCTCCCAACTTCAATTGTTTACTTTTCACTATTATTTCGTTGTACTTGTATATATATCTGCACAGGCTTGTTTGGTAGTCTGGTCTAGCCTCGTCACTACTTCGCCGGGGTTTAGGCCAGGCACTTACCAGCATATGGGGTCGGTTGTGCTGATGCTACACTCTGTGTATTTTTTTGCACAGATCACGGAGCCGGAGCATCTTTTGGACAGTAGTAGTTGATTGGGAGCTGACTTCAGTCCAGAGACATTCGAGGTAGCCTTGCCGACGTCCGCAGGCCCGGAGTCCCTTTCTATTTTATTCAGTTTGTTATCATTTGTATCGAAGTAGACAGTTTATTGTTCCATTTAATCCTTGTATTTAGTATTCTCTAGACGTTCGTGAATATTGTGACACCAGTCTTGGGTAGAGGATTTTGTTAAACTTTCGCATTTTCTTTTAGTTAATTATTATTTGAGACTTCCGTTTTATCATATCATATTATGTTTTGTTTTTATTAAATGATCGATAATTGCTAAAAGAAGTAAATTAACTTGGCTTGCCTAACTTCTATTAGTAGGCGCCATCACGGCTCCCGAGGTTGGGAAATCCAGGTCGTGACAAGTTGGTATCAGAGAACTAGGTTACATAGGTCTCACAACTCACAGACAAACTCGGTAGAGTCTGAGGGATTGGTACGGAGACGTCAGTATTTATCCACCAGAGGCTACAGAGTTAGAAAAAATTTCACTTTTGTTCTTACTTGTCGTGCGATTCTGTTTCTCAAATACTGATTGTCTTTCTACTCTATTCTTTCGTAGATGGCGAGAACACGTGCTTCCTCTTCTACTGTGTAGTAGCTCGAGCCCCCAACAGCAGCTCCTATTAGGGGTAGAGGGTGAGGCCAAGGCCGTTCTAGAGGTCGAGGTAGGGGCAGAGCTCAGCCCCGAGCAGCAGCCCTAGAGGTGGAGCCTCATGTTTATTATGACGAGGAGGTTCCAGCCCCAGCAGCTCCGGTGGTCCCAGCTCAGGTCCTAGAGGGGTTCATAGCCACCCTAGTTCTTCAGGACGCTTTGGTCAGATTGGTAGGCTTTGTGGAGAGCGTCTCTCGAGTAGGTTTGCTTCTAGTAGCACCAGCCACTTCTCAGGTTGGAGGAGGAGTTCAGACTCCCGCTACACGTACTCCAGAGCAGGTAGCTCCCCAGGCTCAGGTTCCAGTGGTTCAGCCAGTTGTGACAGTTCAGCCGGGTATTGTGACTCAGACCGACGATGGAGTGGCTACGTCCGCAGATGCTTTGTGGAGGCTGGATAGGTTCACCAAGATCTTTACCACAACAATCAGCGGTGCTTCTACAGAGGACCCCTAGGATTTCTTGTATAGCTGCCATGAGGTTCTTCGGACTATGGGTATTGTGGAGACCAATGGGGTCGACTTTGCTACCTTTCGTCAAGCAGGATCCACCAAGACTTGGTGGAGAGACTATTGTTTAGCCAGACCAGCAAGGTCGCCATCCTTGACTTGGGATCAGTTTGCAGAGCTGTTTTTGGAGAAGTTTCTCCCAGTTACTCAGCAAGATGCTCTTCGCATGCAGTTTGAGCGCCTTTAGTAGGGATCCATGTCAGTAACTCAGTATGAGACCCGGTTCATTGATCTAGCCCACCATGTTATTGTTATACTCCCCACCGAGAGATAGAAGGTACGAAGGTTCATTGATGGTTTGATTCAGCCGATCCGTCTCCAGATGGCTATGTGAGCCGGGAGATAGATTTTTTTTCAGTAGGCGGCCAATGCGGCCCGTTGAGTTGAGATGTCTCTGTCACAGGGAGGTGGTCAGAGGTCAGACAAGAGGCCCCGTCACTCAGGCAGATTCAGTGGTACCTCGTCTGGAGGTATATATTCTTATGGTAGAGGCCATCCTTCTAGGCCCTTTCAGTCAGCTCTTCAGGTTTCTCATGGTATTTCAGGTGGTAGTGGTTCTCAGCTGCATTGTCCTGATCAACAGTCTTTCAGTACACCACCAGCACCTATCAGTACACCACCACTTTGTTATTCCCAGCGGCCGAGGGCTTGTTTCACGTGTGGCGACACGAGGCACATTGCCAAGTATTTCCCTTGAGCTTCTGATAGCTCTCAGCATTAGAGTTCTCGTGCTATGATTCAGGAACCGGAGGTTCCACAGCCTGCCCAGCCAGCTAGAAGGGGGTAGAGGTCATAGAGGTAGAGGTAGGGATCATAGAGGTGGAGCTCGGACCGCCAGAGGTAGAGGCCAGCCAGCACCCGACCATTCTAGAGATGTGGTTCAGGGAGATGGGCCCAGCCCTGGTGTTACGCCCTTCCAGCCAGGCCAGAGGTTGAGTCTTCAGATGCAGTTATTACAGGTACTATTCTGGTCTGTGATAGGGATGCTTCAATTCTGTTTGACCCTGGGTCCACGTATTTGTATGTGTCATCCTATTTTGCAACATACTTGGTCATGCTAGTGATGCTTTGAGTATTCCTGTTTATGTATCTACACCGGTGGGTGATTCTATAGTAGTCGACCGAGTGCATCAATCCTGTGTGGTAGTGTTTGAGGGTCTTGAGACCCGTATTGATTTATTGCTCTTAGACATGGTGGATTTTGACGTTATATTAGGTATGGATTGGTTGTCCCCGTATCATGCTATCTTGGATTATCACGCCAAGATCGTGACCTTGGCTTTGCCAGATTTGCCCCATTTGGAGTGGAGAGGGACCCCAGGGCATACCACCCGCAGAGTTATTTCATATGTGAAGGCTCGACACATGGTCGAGAAGGGGTGTTTAGCTTATCTGGCGTATGTTTGCGATTCCAGTGTAGAGGTCCCTTCTATTGATTCTGTTCCTATTGTTCAGGAGGTCCCCGAGGTTTTCCCTTCAGACCTGCCGGGTATGCCGCCCGACAGGGATGTTGATTTTTGTATTAATCTGGCTCCGGGGACTTAGCCCATTTCCATTCCGCCGTATCGCATGGCCCCACCAGAGTTGAAAGAGTTAAAGGATCAGTTGCAGGATTTGTTTGAGAAGGGTTTCATTAGACCCAGCATTTCACCTTGGGGTGCGCCAGTGTTATTTGTGAAGAAAAAGGATGGTTCGATGAGGATGTGCATTGATTACCGATAATTGAACAAAGTGACGATAAAGAACAAGTATCCACTACCGAGGATTGACGATTTTTCAACCAGCTTTAGGGTACGAAGGTGTTTTCAAAGATAGACTTGAGATCTGGCTACCACCAGTTAAGAATTAGGGCAGCTGATGTCCCTAAGACAGCATTTTGCACTCGGCATGGGCATTAAGAGTTTTTGGTCATGTCATTTGGGTTGACCAATGCCCCAGCAACGTTTATGGAGTTGATGAACCGAGTGTTCAGGCCTTATTTGGACTTGTTCGTGATAGTTTTCATTGACGGTATTCTGATATACTCCCGCAGCCAGAAGGAGCACGAGCAGCACCTCAGAGTGGCTCTTCAGACTCTGAAGGATAGTCAGTTATATGCTAAGTTCTCAAAGTGTGAGTTCTGGTTGAGTTCAGTTGCATTTCTGGGTCACGTTGTATCAGCAGAGGGTATTCAGGTGGACCCAAAGAAGATTGAGGCATTCAAGAACTGGACTCCACCGGCATCAGCTACAGAGATTCGGAGTTTCTTGGGGTTAGGAGGCTACTACCGACGGTTCGTGGAGGGGTTTTCATGTATTGCAGCCCCGATGAACAGATTGACCCAGAAGGGTTCCCAGTTCAGATGGTCGGATGAGTATGAGGCAAGCTTTCAGAAGCTCAAGACAACTCTGACTACGACACCGGTATTGGTCTTGCCCACAGGTTCAGGGCCTTATATAGTCTATTGTGATGCTTCCCGTATTGGGTTTGGTGCAGTATTGATGCAGGATGGTAAAGTCATTGCCTATGCTTTGAGGCAGTTGAAGATCCACGAGAAGAATTATCCAATTCATGATCTAAAGTTGGCAGCCATTGTTCACGCTTTGAAGATTTGGAGGCATTATCTATATGGTGTGGCGTGTGAGGTGTACACTGACCACAAGAGTCTTCAGTATCTGTTCAAGGAGAATGAGTTGAATTTGAGACAGAGAAGGTGGTTGGATTTGTTGAAAGATTATGATGTTACTATCTTGTACCACCCGGGGAAGGCCAATGTGGTGGCCGATGCATTGAGTAGGAAGACCGCCAGCATAGGTAGTCTTGCTTATATTCCAGCCAGCCAGAGGCCACTTGCTTTGGATGTTCAGGCTTTGGCCAATCGATTGGTGAGATTAGATATTTCTGAGCCTAGCTGAGTGTTAGCTTGCACGATCGCTCGTTCTTCATTATTGGAGCGTATCCGTGATAGGTAGATTGATGATCCCTATTTGTGTGTCCTGAGGGACACGGTGCAGCGTGGAGGTGCCAAGAAAGTGACCTTAGATAGCGATGGTGTTTTGAGATTGCAAGGGCGAGTTTGTGTGCCCAATATTGATGGGATTCGAGAGTTGATCTTAGCGGAGGCCCGTAGTTCTCGGTATTATATTCACCCGGGCGCCGCGAAGATGTATCAGGATATGAGGTAGCACTATTGGTGGCGTAGAATGAAGAAGGATATAGTTGCATATGTGGCTCGATGTTTGAACTATCAGCATGTTAAGTATGAGCATCAGAGGCCTGGTGGTTTATTTAAGAGGATTGAGCTTCCCGAGTGGAAGTGGGAGAGGACTACCATAGAATTCGTTACCGGACTTCCGTTGACTCGGAAGAAGTTCGATGCGATATGGGTTATTGTTGATAGGCTGACCAAGTCAGCACATTTCATTCCTGTGGCAGTCTCTTATTCATCCGAGAGGTTAGCTGGGATTTATATCCGGGAGATTGTTCGCCTTCATGATGTGCTGGTATCTATCATTTCGGACCGGGGTACGCAGTTTACCTCGCATTTCTGGGGTGCAGTTTAGCAAGAGTTGGGCATACGGGTTGAGTTGAGCACAATGTTTCATCCTCAGACGGATGGTCAGTCCGAGCGGACTATTCAGATTTTGGAGTATATGCTCCGGGCTTGTGTTATCGACTTTGGAGGCTCGTGGGATCAGTTCTTGCCTTTAGCGGAGTTTGCCTACAACAACAGCTACCAATCGAGCATCCAGATGGCTCCTTATGAGGCTTTATATGGTAGGCGGTGTCGATCTCCAGTTGGGTGGTTTGAGCAGGGAGAGGCTCGGTTATTGGGCACAGATTTAGTTCAGGAGGCCTTGGATAAGGTCAAGATCATTCAGGACAGGCTTCGTTCGGCTCAGTCACGGCAAAAGAGTTACGTAGATCGTAAGGTTCGGGATGTAGCTTTCATGGTTGATGAGCGGGTCTTGCTCCGAGTATCGCCTATGAAGGGCGTGATGAGATTTGGGAAGAAGGGCAAGCTTAGCCCTAGGTTCATTGGGCCATTTGAGATCCTTGATCGAGTGGGAGAGGTGGCTTATAGACTTGCATTGCCGCCTAGCTTATCAGTCGTGCATCCAGTTTTTCACGTATCCATGCTTCGGAGGTATCACGGCGATCCAGCCCACGTGTTAGATTTCAGCACTGTCCAGTTGGACAAGGATCTATCTTATGAGGAGGAGCCGGTAGCTATTCTAGACAGGTAGGTTCGTTAGTTGAGATCCAAGAGTTTTCCCTCTGTTCATGTTCATTGGAGAGGTAAGCCCCCTGAGGCATCGACCTAGGAGTCCGAGTCTAATATGCGGAGCCGTTCTCCCCATCTTTTTCCTGACTCAGGTACTTTTTTTTTTGTCCGTTCGAGGACGAACAGTTGTTTTAAAGGTGGAGAATGTGATGATCCAAAGGGTCATCACATGTTTTCTCTCTTTTCTGTGCTTCCGAGTCCTTGAAAACCTCACTTTTAGTTGCCTCGATTTGCGTGCGCAGTCCGGGCGCGTAGCCGGAAAGCTTAAATATGAATTTGGTGTAAAAAATGATAAATTTTGATATTTATATGAATAAAGTTGAATTTGGTCAATATTTTGGGTAAACGGACCCGGACCCGTGATTGGTCTGGGTCCGTAGGAAAATATGGGACTCGGGCGTTGCCCGGAATCAAAATCCGAGGTCCCGAGCCCGAGAAATGAATTTTTAAGAGAAATTGTTTTTCTAAAATTAATATGGAAGTTTGAAATGAAAATGGATTAGATAGTGTTGGTATCGGGCCCGTATTTTGATTCTGGCGCCCGGTACAGGTCTTATATGTGGTTTAAGCGCTTCTTATGAAATTTGGTTGAAATCGGACGTCATTTGACGTGTTTCGGACCTAAATATCTAAAAATGAAAGTTTGATGAAAAAGTGATGATTTTGAGGTTTGATTCCTCATTTATGATGTTATTTCGGCGATTTGATCGCACGGTTAAATTCATAGGATGTTGTTGAGTTAGTTTGTGTGTTTGGTTAGGATCCCCGAGGGCTCGGGAGTGTTTTCGGAGGTGTTCATGGTGGTTTTGGACTTAGGAAGATATCAGATTTTCTGCAATTTTTACACGGGAGATTCCTTCTTCGCGTTTGCATAGCCCAGAATCCTCTCTTCTTCGCGTTTGCGTCCCTTACATCGCGATTGCGTAAGCCAAGTTCTGGATCCCAAAAATTTCCCCTTCGCGTTCGCACTCGACAACTCGCGAATGCGTGCCTTTACAGTTTTTCTCATCGCGTTCGCGTGTCCTTCACGCATTCGCGTATAACGAATTCTGGACCCCAGCTTCCTTCTTCGCGTTCGCATCATCCCCATCGCGAACGCGATGCACTGCCCAGTTGCCCATTGCGAACACGACACCCCTGTCACGAACGCATATAACAAAAATGGCCAGTTAAATTTTTAAGTTTCCAGAATCAAAACATACGGGTTTCATTCAAATTTCTCACGAACTCTCTTCTTCCCCAAGCTCCAGGGATCCATTGAATCCCCCATTCTTCAATACCAATTGGGTAAGTAAATTCCCACTCATTTCCTTCGTTTTCGTTAATTAATTAGTGAGTTTCTAAGCCTAAATCATGTAATCTAGGGTTGAAATTGGAGGAAATGGGTTGGGTTAGGGCTTTTCAATTTTCTTTGATTTAGACCTCATTTTGGGGTTGAATTTGAAAACAAATTGTATATCCGGGCTTGTGGGGGAATGGGTGATATGAATTTGGTCCGAACCTCGTGTTTCGACCAAGCGGGCCTGGGGTCGATTTTGGAATTTTGAGAAGAAAGCTTAGAAATCTATATTTAGGCATTGGTGTCACAGCTCTTTTTTCCTACTACACCCCCGAGAGGGTGTAATAAAGGGAGTTTTTTCAATTAAAGGACAATCGAAACGGGATTCGTTTATTAAGAGATTCAGAGTCGCCACTTGGAAGATTTATGGTGTCCCAAGTCACCGGTTTGAATCCCGAATCGAGGAATAAGTTGACTCTATATTACAGTCTACGAACCAGAAATCCGGATAAGGAATTCTGTTAACCCGGGAGAAGGTGTTAGGCATTCCCGAGTTCCGTGGTTCTAGCACGATCGCTTAACTGTTATATTTAGCTAAATTATCTGATTTTTAATACATGTTTTTACCTATGTGCTTTTAACTTTGAACCGCTTTTATTATTATTTTTAACAAAATTTGCAACGTCGTGAAAACGTATCTCGAACCATGTCACATCAATGTACCCGTGGTTATTGATATATTTCGACTCCGTTGAGATTTGGATTTGGGTCACATAAATTTTCACCCGAGTTTAGGGAGGTAATGTTATCAAAATACCCGCCTAAAGGGACTAACAGGTTATTATCTTTGGGGAAGGCCGTGAAATTCGCTAAACGGCCCATCCCGAAATCTGAGTATTTTAATACAACCATTTATCGAGGGCCCCGAGGTTTTTGCATTTTATTTGGCGAGGCCCCTCTCATTTATTTTATTTAAGAATATCCTAAAGCGACTATGATTTTCTATTTTTATTTTTTGTCTCTAAAGATAAAGAAAAATTCCAAATTAATCACATGTTTATAAATTTGGGCCTCGAGTTCAAGTCTAAATTCAAACAAAAGGGGGGACCCTCTTAATTTGAACCCGCTACCTAACTCGAAGCCCAAACTTATATTGTTAGACTATGTATTCTTATTCAACAATTAAACTCAAATAGGGCCTTAAACAGATGCCTGGAGGCCCGAAGTTATCAAACAAATTTTTGATTACAAATAAAACGGATACTGATTTTTTCATTTAAACCATTATGCAGGAAATTTAAGACCTCATTGAACCTAATTATTTCACTAAAATCCAAGGAAAGAAGTTTGATACATAATTTAATTGGATTTGATTCTAACTCCTAAAGTTTAGGCTTCCTCATTTCTTAATCTACTGGTGAATTACTATACTACTACTAAAGGTGACAATCAAACTGGAGACATGATTCGAATAGAGCAACTTGATCATATGGCTTCGTTTAACACTATATACGAACAGGTTGAACACTATTTTCGGATTATTTCGAACAAACATTAATCACCCACACGACTCATTATTTCATAACAGACTACTGAATAACAGATTGATACATAAACCATTTGAACCTATTTTATAACTACTGGAACGAATCTGAAAGATACAATCTGTGCAGTCCATTATACATTCAATCACTTAAACAAACAGTCTTAATTATGATTTAAACCATTACAATCAATTATAAGGCATATACAATAACTACTGAAACTTCCATGAAGCTGGGCTTCCATTTTTCATTTTTCATTTCTGCCAACCTTACATGATATTGAGGTTCAAAAATATGTACCTGGATTGGAAAACAGAACAGAAGAAGGAAGAACAGTCAGCAGCAGTAACACAGCAAATCAACAACAGCAATAGACAACCAACAGCAACTCAAGAAACCAGTTAAAATTCCCAGCAATACCAAACAGCAACACAAACACCCCAAAGTAGATGCAACACCAATTAACTGACTCCAATATAAACCAAATGCAACCAAATATCAAACGAAACCAAATTTTAAAACTCTCCAAGTCTTAAACTAGTTTAACACAAGGGGTAGGAATCGGTGCCTAGTACTTTAACTTTTATCTGAAAAGAACCAATGGAACAATACCCTTTTCTTTTAAAACTCTCCTGACTCTCTTAGGTCTGAAAGAAGAACAGAAGCAGAACCTAAAAGAACTGATTGCTTTTTTCTTTTTTTTTTTTAAATTTTTGATACCGTTTCAAGTTTTACCTCTGAAAAGTGATTTCAAAAGCCGACTCTCTATTCTAGCTCCCCTCCCCCCTGTCTGAAAGAAACCCCTCCCTATCTAAAGATCAAGTTTGCTCCCTCTTTTTTTAAAATACTTTTTCTTTACAGCTTGTATATTCCCTCCCATGTGTACCCTTTTAGCCTTTTCATTATTAATACCCATGTTATCTACTTTCCAGCTTGTAATATTCCTCTGCTATGTGTATCCTTTTAGCTTTTTATCATTAACCTACTGTTTATGATTTCCAATTAGTAAAGGCACTAGGCCAACCCCTTATTCCCCTTTTTGATTAAATTATTCAATGGTTCAGTGGCCCACTGAACATTCAACTGGAAGGCCATTCGAAATGAGCAAATCCACTTAAACTAAACATTTTTCCAAACTTCAAATCCCAAACTACCCTCCTGATATTCATGAAACTGCAGCTATAACCAATTAACCTAATTGTCAATCCTAGTTTGGTTCCTTAAATGTCTAGAGTATATCACACTTGAAATTCTCACTATTCAATTAAGACTGATGAACAATTCGAATGAGAACAATCAAGCAGTAAGCACTGGAAAAAGATATGAATCCAGATTTTTAAACACAAATTAGAAACAATTTGACTATAAGCTGAACTTCAAAAGTAACTGACTCCTAATGCTCAGGGGCAGCTTTGATATCAACTAAAAGAAAAATGAATTATTCAAAATGCTGAATCACAGCAAGGAAACACAAAATAAAATCTAAAATCATATACTTAAAGATACGGACTATTCGACGAAACGACTCGACAATTTATAACATATCAATCAATCAGAAAAATGGACCAAGAAAAGGGTCCAGAAGAGGAGAAGAAGATAATCGACAAAAATAATGAAAAATGAATCAAACAAAATACAACAAACCTAAACAAATAAGCAATAACGAAATAGAACAGAAAAGGAAAAGGAAAATACCTCAAAATCATAAACCAAACGAACTCCGATTAGTCGAATCTTTGGCTCGAGCTTTTGAGGCGAAAACAGACCATAATCGAGTGCTCTTGATTGAGAACACTCGACTAAGGTCGATTAAAACCTCAAATTTCCCTTAACTCGGACAAATTCCAGTTTCTTGGTTTTTTTAGGGTTCTTTGGTTCGATTTGGGATTCGAACAGTTCTAGTACGATTCGAGCCAAACTAAGGGTGTTTTAGGATTGAGGGAGGTCAGGAGGTGGACTGGTGTGACTTTGGGGTCAAGTGGACAGGCTAGGGCTTGGGACGGGGATCTTTGATCGAAGATTCGAGAAGATCGGTGATGATTCGAAGGATAAGGGGTAGGGATTTGTGTTGAGGGTGGTATGGAGGTTCAGTGGTATTATTTTCATGGTCACCGAACCTCAGGCCGCCGGGTTTTAAGGCAAAAGGGTGGGGTGGCAGCTAGGGTTTTGGAATGGGGTCTGATCTCTGTGAAAGAGACGAAGGGATGTGGGGTAATGGATTGGGGGGCGGGGTAAGAGATTAGTCTTATATAGTAGGTGGGAAAAATGATCCTGGCCGTTTGATCAACCGAGATCAATGGCCAGGATTGATCACTTGAAAGGGAACAACGTCGTTTGGTCAAGCTTTGACACCGAGTGGGAACGGGTCGGGTGGATACGGGTATGGGGAGATGATCTTGATCGTTGATCAAGAGCGATCAATGGCCTAGATAAGGCGTGACAAAACGGCATCGTTTGGGACGTCTGAGAGGTCTGGCCAATTGGACCGGGTATAGGCAGATGTTTGGGCCTGGATTTGGTCAATAATTGAACTGCCCAGTCCGATTTTGTTCTTTATTTTTCAATTTGTTTTCTTCTATTATTTTAATTACTAATTTAAAAACCAAAATTCTAGATTAAATCAATAAAACCAAAAATTAACTTAAATACTAGTCAACTACTAATAATAATTATCACACAAAATTAGACACCAATTAGACATAAAATCACACAATTTAGATATTAAATACTAAAAATGCAAAGTACATTATTTTTGTGATTTTTCCATTTTGTAAAGACAAACTTAATTACTCCTAATTGTAGAATCAAATCCTAAACGCAGATGCGACTTATTTTATAAATTTTCCTCAATTGAAATAAATAAACATGCAACGACAAATGCAAACAATACAAGAAAAATAACACCAAATTCATAACAATTGCAAACAAAAGAAAACTATTTTATTTTGAATTTTTTTTGGGAGTAGTTCTCCGATAGGGCAAAAATCACGTGCTCATAGCTGCCCCTCTTTGTCCGAAAATACGAAGAGTTTTCGTGCAAAGATAAAGTGAGCGGATACGAGTGATTTTTGCCCGTTTGAGTACTCCGTGTGAAGCATTTTTTTGAAAGATTTGACCTAACCTTTGCTTCAAAGGTTTCTTACATATCCCTGGCTAAAAGGAAATCAGGTCAATATAGTTCGGGAAGTTTTGGTAGCTGGGACTACCATGGAACTGTGATTTTGCTGTTACTGCTGTTGCATGCTGCTGCTACTGCTTACCGACCTCCTTATTACACCATGCTAAAAGAAAACAAGAAGCTAGACTAAACTATGAATTACAAACTCTTATCTAGATCTTCAGCTTGCTCTTGCATCACTTGTTGCCTTGTTGTCTTGTTGATTTGTGTTTCCTCTGCTGTTTCTTTACTTCTGACTCGACTTATGGTCTTCCTTCTGATTTCTGAAGTGTGATTTATGCTGGGGATTTTTGTTGTAACCCTCCGCTTTACTGACTTCAAACTTCAATGTATTCCTCTGTTATATGGGCGGGCTCCCAGCTTCAAAACTTGAAATGTAAAGACTAAAATGTATTCCTCTGTTATATGGGCGGGCTCCCAACTTCAAAACTTGAAATGTAAAGACTGTAATGTATTCCTCTGTTATATGGGTGGGCTCCTAACTTCAAAACTTGAAATGTAAAGACTGAAATGTATTCCTCTGTTATATGGGCGGGCTCCCAACTTCAAAACTTGTAAAGACTGAAATGTATTCCTCTGTTATATGGGCGGGCTCCCAACTTCAAAACTTGAAATGTAAAGACTGCAATGTATTCCTCTATTATATGGGCGGGCTCCTAACTTCAAAACTTGAAATTTAAAGACTGAAATATATTCTTCTGTTATATGGGCGGGCTCCCAACTTCAAACTTGAGAATGTAAAGACTGAAATGTATTCCTTTGTTATATGGGCGGGCTCCCAACTTCAAAACTTGTAAAGACTGAAATGTATTCCTCTGTTATATGGGTGGGCTCCCAACTTCAAAACTTGAGAATGTAAAGACTGAAATGTATTCCTCTGTTATATGGGCGGGCTCCCAACTTCAAAACTTGAAATGTATTCCTCTGTTATAAGGGCGGGCTCCCGACTTCAATCTTCAACTGCATTCTATCGCCGTTGTTCCTTCTTGCCTCATGAACCATATCTTTCTTCATAATTGTTTCCCTCAAAACCTGTGTTGTCTTCTGCAACCTGCTGGGGATAACACTGCTGGGGGAATTATCTTCCTCCATTAAGACTTGTTATTTTCCTTGTTTCATCCTCTAGGGATAACACTGGTTCAATGACCACTTCCTTTAAAATTTGTGTCTTCTTGCTTCTTCCAAGACTACTTCACTCAGAGCTTGTATTGTCCTCCTCCGAAATTGCTTTCTTCGAAACTTGTTGTCTCGCTTTCCCTTAAAACTGGAATTGCTTCCCTCGTTCCCTGATGGGTACCCGATTTCAAGAATATTTTCAAACATGGAAGAAAATTTTCTGCCCCAGTTTGATAATCTTCCTTGTGGCATGTCTTTCCGCCATCAATAACATTTCTCTTCCCTGCTTCAAATCAAAGAAAATTTTGTTAGTTTAAACGTGGTGAGTGGTCGTGCCACTCCTGCTGGGGATGGTTTTTTCCTCTCTCCCTTCCCTGCTCTGCATTCAATTACACTATCAAAACTTGCTGGGGATGATATTATCGCTGGGGTTGATATTCCTCCTGCTCTTATAACGACTTAGCCGATAACTTCCGACTTTCTTGACGATTCCTTTTTCACAAACTTCTCAAATGTTGTTTTCCCACCTTCACTCTATATTTTCCCCAAAATCCTAGACCAATCCATCATTTTGGTCTTGCAACAAACGTATTTCTCGTTCCATTGTATTATCTTGGGACTGTCCTATCCACATTTTTGCTTTGCACCATCTTGGAAATTGGTAGTAAGCTCTGAAAATCCTTCTAAAAAACAAGCTACTTATTGAAAAATCTCAAACAAAAGAAATGAAAAATGATGATTTCAAAAGATAGAAAAAGAAAAATCTTTTTGAACAACTGCTGGGGGAAGAGAAAGGAAAAGAACTTATCTGGATGGTGTAACCGATCATAATGACCATGTCGTGCATTCCGGATTCAACAACTCAGTCTATTTATATCAATCAATCTTTCTGATGGCCTTACTTTGCATTTCAAAGGCCCTGTGATCCAACTCTTTTGCCGAACCAACGACTTGTTCTACTTGATGCCTCAACGGATCCTTTCCATCGATCTTATCTTATTAGCCCCTTTTTAACTCCTTGTCGCCTCATAGTGCCCTTCGAGGGGTTTTCACTAATAAGACTCTCTCATTTCTTTCAAATCTCGTCGCCTTATGGTTCCTGTGAAGGTTTTCATCGATAAGACTCTCTCATTTTATTTCTCTCAACTTCCATTGCTTTATGGCGCCTGTGAAGGTTTTTACCGATAAGACTCTCTCATTTTATTCTTTTTTTTTCAGCTGGGGATTGGAGTGTTACTGATAATACTATCTCTGCTGCGGATTCTTTTGGCTATCGATTCTTTTCAGCTTATGATCCTCTTTCTGCTGGGGATCAGAGTGTTACTCCCGACTTCCATTTGCCTGACTTGGCACTTCTCGGATACTGATCGGGAGGTCTTTTGGACATCAATATGGGTTTTTTTGTGTATGGATAAAAAGAAAAGGGTATCAAAAGTTAAAAAATAATTTTGGTGGGTAAAACATTACAACTCTTGGAATCAAACTTCTCTCTCAAAATTACAAACACAACTTCTGCCCCAGTTTTCTTGCTTGGGGATTTTTTGATTTTTGTTACACTATGACCAAGCCGTGAGGCGCCTACGTATCCTCTTTGAGAAATCAGGTCAAACGTAGTTCACCGTATTCCTTTGTTTTTTCTTGTGACTTTCTTTTGTTTTGTTATTATTATCTTTTTCTTTTTCCATTTTTATTACTGATTCCAAAAGAGGGGTATGAAAGAATAAATAAGTCTCAAAAGGGAAAGCAAATGTTAAAATGTTTGGATAGAAGAACAAATTGCCTCCGTCATTTCATTCTCCGATACAATGCCAAATACAAACACACAACAATTATAATCAAAAGAAATCATACATAATATCTCTTGATTGCGTCAGAATTGATAGCCATGTCGATACATCTTCCCTCGATATCTGTCAAACATAAAGCGCCATTGGATAACACCCTGGTCACAATGAATGGCCCTTGCCAGTTCGGGGTGAACTTGCCCTTTTGCTTCGGCCTGGTGTGGAAGGATTCGTTTCAACACTTGTTGCTCCACTTCGAATTTCCTGGGATGTACCTTCTTATTGTATGCTCTTTCCATCCTCTTTTGATACAATTGGGCATGATATACTGCTGCCAATCTCTTTTCGTCAATCAGGCTCAACTGCTCCAATCGGGTTTTGACCCACTCATCATGATAATCTACCTGTTGTACTATTAGTTCAGAATCAAATGGATTTTTTAGACTAGGTTGAAGATTCGTCGTTCATGCCATGTCATTATAACCAGTATAAAGAGAATTGTTCAGAAAAAGAAAAGAAGAAGACAAAATTAAAACAAAATAAGGAACGAAGAAAAAAAAACTTTTACTTTATTAAAACACGGGATAACAAGGTTTCACACTTTGACGAGCACAAAAAGAAATCAGGATTACAACCCTGGAATAATCTAGAAAACAAGAAAGAAAATTAGAGCCCACTACCAAGACTCCCTCCGGATAGGAAGGGGAGTAGCCATCCAATTGTTGATTTTTTCTTTTAGCCCCACAAACTGTACCTTCGCCTTGCTGGACCCTTCCCCCATCACCATAAGTGGCTTGTCATATACACACTGCACCACTGCTTTTCCACTAGTTGGTTTTTCTTTCGAACTATTTTCACTGGCATGAATCATCATTACCGTTTGTGAGGGCTTCTTAAGCTCCCCTCCCTTGTGCACTAGTTTGATCATGTGGGTCTCATGGTGCACTGGTAGCGGATTCTGATTAATGTTTGGTGCTTCTGGAGCCTGAAACTCGATCCTATTTGTATCAATAAGCTCTTGCATAGCGTTCTTCAACTTCCAACATTTCTCAGTATGATGTCCGGGAGCCCCCAGACAATATTCACAGCTCGCTGAAGGGTCAAGATTTCTAGGAAGGGGATTTGGAAATTTGGGCTCAATGGGATTCAACAGGCCTAACTGCCTCAATTTGTGGAACAGAGTAGTATAGGATTCTCCCAGCGGAGTATATTTCTGCTTCCTCTCATTCTTGAAAGCTTGATTCCCACGAAACCTTGACCCTAGACGATTTCTATAGGCCCTCGGAGGTGGATATGTGTTTTGTGGATGTGGGTATTGTCGACGCCCCCCTTTTTCCCCCCTTCTTTAAAGAGAAATAAATTGGGTTTACGACATTATGGACAAAACAACTCTTATTCCCTTTTGAGGAATCGAGTTATGGAATTTGAAGAGTCACCACCTAATGATTATAGTGCATTAGGACACTTTAAAGAGAAGAAGCGATTTTGAAAGAAAACCAGAGTTCGGGTAAGGGTTTGAGATTATCTCGAGGGGAAGGTGTTAGGCACCCCTCAAGATCCACTAGTATGGTTCCCGGCCATGCTTTAATTGTGACTTTGAAAGGAAGTGAGAGAAAACAAGTAAAACTTTGCACATAAGAATCACGAATAAGTTTCAAGTTTTGAAAAGGGTAAAGAAGACAAAAGAGACAATTTTTAGGAAAAAAAGGAATTAATTTGAGGAACAAAATTAAAGAAGACACTGCAAATGAAAAGAAAAGAAAGGGGGTCCTAGGTTTATACAAAATATGGATCACATCAATGCAATACCCAGCAATCACTCCTCAAAAGAGAGGTCACACGAGATATTAGCGCACCGGTCATCATATCTATATTCTAACTTTCCCACCCCGTTAAGGTATTTAAACGTGTGGATTGGTCACGAGTGCTTATTGCGTGCTATTACCCGTCCCGTCCTATAGGTCCTAGAGGGTGTTTAGGACCGCTATTCATATAAGGTGAGGACTAGGTTGAACCCTTAGGTTTAAAGGTCAAAACACTAGGAGACAAAAACAAAAAACAAATAGGACTTCATGCAAGGGAACATATAAAGGAACGTAAAAGGCTCAAGTATCCCTCCACAGATAGACATATAATTAGCACTTCTCAATCATATTTAAGGTCTAAGGAAACGAGAGTTAAAAAAAAACTGGAATGTTT
>MU760808.1:0-32934 GCA_026770625.1 Nicotiana glauca
TCTCACCTATCAACTGAAATTCGCCAAAATACTAACTTCGCCAATTCAAGCCTAATTCTACACCGGACCTCCAAAGTTACTTCTGATCACACTCCTATGTCATAAATCATTCCCCGAAGCTAACCGAATAATCGGAATTCAAATCCGAGCCCTCTAACACATAAGTCAACGTCCGGTTGACTTTTCCAACTTAAGTCTTCTTAAAAGAGACTAAGTGTCTCATTTCTTATCAAAATTACTCCAAATCAACTCGGTCACATATGACACGGATAACGAAGCATGTAGAAACAGAAAATGGGAAGAATGGGGCGATAACTCACGAGACGACGGGTCGGATCATCACACATGGCTATCACAGAGTTTATGGCCGGCAGAGTAGAAGATAGAGTTAAAGTCATTGAAGATATCTGAGAACTCTAGAAAACAAAGTGGATGCTTGCTTGAGTTTCAACGTAATTTAATGTATAATTACCGATCTGAGTAGAGTAATATTAGGGGGGTTTAAGAAGATGAAGGTTTAGCAGTGAATTTTGCAAAATATAATTGGAAATTTGATCATTCTTTTAATGGGGAGAAAAAATACAGAAGAGGAAGAGAGAAAAAATAAAAATAAAATTAGAGTAATATATTACTTTGTATATTAATAAATAAATATATATAAGAATATAATTAATTAAAAAATTCTTCTTTTATATGAGCACAAATAATAGATGCGAATTTGTAAAACCTATTTATCGAGAAATGTTTGTTTTCATCCCTATTGTTGTAAAAACTATAGTAATTGTGGATGTCCACTACTACCACTACTTTCACCCATGATGTAAATAACCTCCCATTACTCATTACTATTATGATTGTAACTCCGACACCTCTATAACCCCTCCCAATGATCTTCCCCTATGATCTCATTTATGAATGTCATGTTTAAGACAATCCTTTGTAACCTTCTATGTAATAGTATAAATAGAGCCATGAAATGTAATATGGGATACACTTGAACACTTGATGAAATAAGAAAGTTATCCCTTCTTCTCTTATTCTACTTATCTTCTTGTTTTATATTGTTACTTTGAGCTACATTTTTTAATAAGTTATCTGCACGAAGTTGAGATCTTTTCATTATTCATGTATATTTGTTCGTTATGTTTTCTTCGTTGCATATTTTGATTTTATGCCTAGTATCTTTAATATGCAGTTTTATAATTTTTCACATCTCTGGATATGTGTACAAATAAAGAATTCTATATTTTTTAATTTATGTTATTTGCATGATTGTCATGTGAATGTTGCTGAGCTCGGTTGTGTGAGCTTGTGACCCAAGGGGAGGCAATAAGATTGTCGGGACAGCCGTGGTGAAACCTTTGACTATTTTAAGGGTAGGGATTTTGGACCAAAAGGAAATGGCTCGGGGATTTGTGGTGTTGTTCTTTGGGAGTATATGTTGGTTATGAATCTCCTTCTATTATTCAATACCTAGATCCTATGACAGAAGGTTTATTTACAGCCAGATTTGCTGATTGTCATTTTGATAAATCAATTTTTTCAATATTAGGGGAAAAAAATAAATAGTTGGAAAAGAGATAGATTGGAACACATTATCCCTATTTCATTTGGATCCTTGTAAAAATATTGCAAATCAATTGTTAGATGCATTTACTACCCTTTCACAGGTTACTAAATCGCATATTCCAGCTATAAATGCTCCATTTCGAGTTGATGTCCCAACTGGATAGTATGATAATACAAATGAGTCTAGGCCATGCCTTAAACGTAGTAGACCGATCGGTTCCAAGGATAAGAATTACCAAAAAAGGAAGGACCAAATGATCAAGTTGATCATAACATGGAGGCAATTGCTCAAGAGGAGCATAAAGACATAATAATTGATAAGACCTCATAGGAGGTTCTAGTACCTGGAAATGATGAAAATAAAGTTATCTCAATAAGTTATGTCTATACGGAAAAAAGGTGGAACCGAAATAACGTTGTAGTTGACAACAATTTTGCATAAAATGTCGTAGTTGAAATAATGCAACAAGAAGAGGATCTTGAGCCAAAATCTATCGATGAATGTAGACAGAAAAATAACTGGCCAAAATCGAAAAACGCAATTCAATCAGAATTGGCTTCATTCGAAAAACATGAAGTTTTCGGACCAGTAGTCCAAACGCCTGAAAGGTACAAGTGGGTTTTGTGCGAAAACGAAATGAGAAAGGTAAAGTCTTAAGATATAAAGCACGATTTGTGGCACCAAGATTTTCGCAAATGCCTGACATTGATTATATGGAGATATATTCTCTTGTGTTAGATGCAATTACCTTCAGGTATCTAATACATATATAAGGGTCCCTATCGGATGTTTATACCCGGTTTAGTTAAACTAAGGCTACTAGGAGTCCCACTTCTAATAAATAAAAACTAAAAAAGGAATTAAAGTCATACTTAACATAGAAATTCTAGTTTGTCATCAAGTGCTTCTTTCTTTAACTTCTTGCCGTTCTTATTTTGTATTTTGACTCAATGTAAATTTCATGACTTGAAATGTGATTATCCTAAGATTCGGTCAGTTATTTACCTTTGTTTCTTTTGTTTTTTTGGTCGAAAAGATGAACTATGTTATAAACGGTTAAACAAGTATAGCATAATTGTTAAGTAAATGCTTACAATGCATCATTTGTACAATACTAGAGTTTGTTACTAGATCTCCCACATGGGAAACATTACCAGAACTAGAGGCAGTATGTACTAAAACATTACTAGTAGTAGGTAGTAGAGTCATCGGTTAAGGGTCATATTTGCCCTTCTACTATTAAAAATAGGTCTTATTTATCCTCCGTTTGAGTTTCTTAACAAAAATATCCCTGCTGTTATATTTTTGGATCAAATTTACCCTTCAACCGTTAAATATAACTTACAAGTTTATAATGGACACGTGACAGCATGTCATTGGACATGATTAAAAATTTTTTTAAGCATTTTAATTAAAAACTAGAAAATAATTATAAAAATAGAAAAAAATATTTTAATAAAATATTTTCGTTTTTTAAAAATCTGAAAAAAATATTTTCAACAAAATATTTTATTTTAGTTTTATTCAGTTTTTATAGCATTTCATTTTATTTCGTTTTTTCAATTTTTTTAAAAAGAAAGTATTTTTGTTATTCTTCACAATAATAATACGGTTATTATTTTCAACAATAAAAATACGGTTATTATTTGGCAAAAATTTCGAAATGCCTAACCGTATTATTATTGTGTCCAAATTAGCATTTCGAATTTTTTTTTCTTCATTTTATTTTTTTTAAAAACAAAAATACTTTCTTTTTAAAAAAAACTGAAAAACGAAATAAAATGAAATGCTATAAAAATTGAAAAAAACTAAAATAAAATATTTTGTTGAAAATATTTTTTTCAGATTTTAAAAAAACGAAAATATTTTATTAAAACATTTTTTTCTATTTTTATAATTGTTTTCTAGTTTTTAATAAAAATGCTTTAAATTTTTTTTTAATCATGTCCAATGACATGCTGCCACGTGTCCATTATAAACTTGTAAGTTATATTTAACGGTTGAAGGATAAATTTGACCCAAAAGTATAACAGCAGAGATATTTTTGTTAAGAAACTCAAACGGAGGATAAATAAGGCATATTTTTGATAGTAGAAGGGCAAATGTGACCCTTAACCGTAGAGTCATTGGTAAAGAATTACTATTACACATAATATTTATACTAGAGAGAGTACCTTTGTTTCTTTAATAAAAGCAATTAAAATAAAAGTTGAAATTTTCTTTTCCAAATTAAGTATATTTCTTATATATTCTTTTCATGACTAGTAACAGTGTAACGAGGCAAAGCCAAGTACAATTTTGTGAGGGACTTTTTTTGCACGAGTCTATTAGTCTTTTAATATTAAATGTTATAAAATAATGATATATGGATGTCCATGTGTAGGAATTTTAGGAAAATTCCTTTCTCGTTGATGATTCACTCAAATCCTTTTGTAATTGATAAAGTCAAACACTATTACATTATCCAAATCCAACCTCTACTCTAACTGATTGCAGGTGATTAATGCACCAGCTGAAGCACTCGAAGATTATTCATAATTTCCTGGAAGGGAACAAGGTGGCCCACAAGATGGCCAAGAACGGTCTAAAGCATGCAAGGAAAAATAATGTTTTGTGAATCCATTGCCCTTAATATTAAATAATCTAACAATGGATAGATGTGGTCATGTGTTTTTGATTAAAAAACTCAATATTAGCTCTTGTTTTAGTTTAGCCGAAATGGAGAATAAAAATGTCCTCGAGGCCTGCCCTTTAACTAGGGATATATCTATGGGTACTATGTAATGTTTGATTAATATATTATCTTTTCCTGCCAAAAAAAAAATTCTAACCTCAAGCTCTTTTCAAATTTCATTTGCAGTTTTAGAGTAAAGAATATTTTCAGCTATATCCTTAGACAAAGAATTCAAGATTCATGATATAACCATATCATTTCAACGATTCTACTGCTTGAAGTCAGTGGAAGAAGCACCAGCTTCAGAATAGGTTCTATCGATAAAGCCAAGCTTGTTCTTGGCAGATAGCGCAATAACTGTGGCTCTACGCCATCCTCCATATTCTTTTCCATCAAATACTGAGTTGACAAGAACCATCCCTGATAAGTCAGATGGATAAAGATAAAAAGGGTGAGCGGAATGGATAACCACAGCAGTTGGTTGAGTGACTGTGCGAGTTGCAGAAACATTGGAAGAGTCATATGTGGAATTTGGTGCCATTTCAATGGAGAAAAAGAAGATGGTTGAAAAAAATGTAGACTAGGATTTTAGATAGCTATGATCTGATACCATGTAGGAATTTTAGGAAAATTCTTTTCTCATTGATGATTCAATATTCTATACAGTGAGTATATTTATACAAGGATTTGAAAATCAACAAGGACAGCTACAACTATACTAATTACAAATGTCTAATTTCTATAACTAATTGTACTATGATATGTACAGATATTATCTAGCTGTAATTTAAATTTGGATAAGAATGTTCTAGAAAGTTTGAGTGCCTATCAGCTATATCCAATATGCTACAAAGAATGGACCGAATCTTAGCTGTAACAATACGCCCAATCCTTTGTTTGTATTGGGCTTCTCACTTGTATTTTGTATGTTGGTCCCATTACTTATTATACCCGATAAATCCTTGTATAACAGACTTTGGTCTTGGACTTTGTTGATCAGTCGACCTACTTCTTGTCTCTTTCTCTCTCTTTGTCATTGACTGTATGTTGATACCCAATTTTTTTTCCTGTGTATTTTATACCCAAAATGCCTTCAAAATAGTATATGTATGCATATATAAGCATGCCCACGAGTTTTGGTATTTTTTCCAAAATTTTAAGAGTTTTAAAATCAATTTATTATCTATTTTAACAATGCAAAATCCAATAAATATCCCCAAAATTATTATTTTGGTGAATAATTTATTTTCATCCCCATATTTACACCAAAATATATTTAAGGTGATTTTTTATTTTTTTTTACGATTTTATTTGATATTTAAAGTTAAATGGCATATAAATGCAATTATAGTCTATTTTACGATTAGTAGCATTTTACAATTATAAAATTATTATCAGTATTTTTAGATTAAGATTTATATATTATTAACTAGTTCAGTGCTTTTAATTTATTTTTAAAATCATTTTTAACTATTTTATAAAAATTAAAAGGGAAAAATTTGCTATTTAACACATAGCCATTTCTATTTCAATTGTAGCCCAAATTTAACCCCCAATTCCACCCAATTAAACGACACAAATTTTAGTTTTAAACCCGACCCCTTCACCTATTTTTAGACCCGTCCGGATTTTCTTTTAATCTTGATGATCAACGGCCCTAATTTGCCCTTTCCTTTTTTAATCCCCTAACCCCTCTAACCCTAACTCATTTGCACAAAGACGCCGCCTCTAAACTCCCTTCGTCTCCCAAAACCTATCTAGCCCTCTGAAACCCTAACCCTACTCCGCCGATCTCCGTCTCATTTCCACCGGAGTCCATGGCAATCCTGGCCATGGATGGCCTGTGCTCCCTCTCCCTCACCATCAGCTTGAGTTACTCGAAGCTTGGAGGCCTGACTTCCATGGTTTCCTTTAGATCTGTCTCAGATCTGCAAGTTCTATGGCCTCAACGGCCATTTTTCGGTGTGTTCAAGGCAATATGAGTCTCTTCGACTCAGGATCCGACTTTCCTCATGACCTTCTCATTCTAGGGTCTTCTCTGCAATTTTTTAACCCTTCTAAGGTTCTATACTCGTTCATTTCTTTTAGATCTGTGACATGCTTGGTCTTTACTTGATGTTTCAAAGGTTTTTCCCAAATTTCCTTTTTCAAAACCGTTCGAATTCGATTTTTAGGTTTCTGGAAAAAGTTTTCTGTAAATGTTTTCTGACTTTTGGTTCTCTCTTTATGAGTGTTTATGCTCGTATGTTTATTTTTATTATGCTCAAGTTTGTTCTCTTATTTCTTTTCTGATTATGCAAGACTTTCTTTTTGTGTTCTTTGCTCACATGTTAACTTGGTTTGTTGTTCCTCACTCTTTGCTATATGTGTTTAATTCTGTGCTCTTTGATTCTGTTTCACCATACTGAGTTTTATTGATATCCCTGCTAAGAATGTTCTTGCCTACTTTTGTTTTAAAATGCGTAGCTTCTCTTTCTTCTACATTTGTTTATGTATGTGTGCCTCTCTCAATGACATTGATGGCTCACCTCTAATTCTATTTGAAGCCCTAAAGATTTAGGGATCTTCTTTGATAAGTGATATTAGGGATCCAATTTGGGGACCCTAGGTTTGCAGATTCATTATGAGCCTGCAATCAAACTTGAATCCTTTTGTTTGTGAATCTGGAATTTTCAGTGTTAAACTCTTTTCTAGGAATCTTTTGTTTGATTTAGGTGCTTTATATATAAGAAAAACTGCCCCTTCAAAAGGTTTCACCAACCAAGAATCAATTTTGAAATCACTTTAATCATGCTAGTGATTCATCACTGATTTCTTTCGATTGTACCCCTTTTTATCCTACTGGCTTTTTATTTTGATCCCTTTGTGATGTTTTCCTTAAATAATTGGTCTTGTGTATCTCTTCTGTGATTCTGTACCAACGTTTGAATTATTCTTTCCTTAATTACCTGAAGTTCTTTGTGATTACAATTGGATTCGGGATCCTTTTGACTAATTTTCAAACTGATACCTTATTTTTACTATCTTTCCTTAATTACCAACTATGTACTTGACCCTATTTGTGCACTACATGGTTTCCTTGCCTTAATAAAACCCTAGTAAACTGATTTTCCCTTCTTATTCCATCTCAATTAGCTGTTTGACCTAGACCCCCTAATTAAATAAGACTAGTTATCTTAATTGATACTAATTGATTGGTTTCTATGTTTGTGCACTCTTTGCCTGCCTTACTCGTTTTCAAAACTATATAAGGACCTATTCCTCCCTCTTTCTATCATCAATCAATTCTCAGAAATAAGAAAGACACGAAAATACACCAACTCACACACTGAACTCACTTTTTTCTTGCAATATAGTTTTCTAATCCTGCTTTGCTTGAGATCTTTTGGAACTGCTGTTTGAAATTTGGTTCTTTCAAGGCTATTTTGCTTACTTATTTTTCGAAACTGGTATGTCCTTTATTTAAATCTTCTGGCTCATCCCCTATGTGTTTACTTTACAGTTTTAGATTTCTTGTTTACTTTACTGTTTATATGCTGTAATTTGTGCTCCATATATCCTTTCTTTGCTTCTGTTTCTGTTAAGAATCCTCTACCCCTATTCCCTTCTATGTGCTGAGTTAAGCTTTTGGCGTAACAGTATCCTCGTTACTGCTCAGGCCTCGGTTTGATCCACAATGGATCCTAACTCTGAATGCTTGATTAGAAGGCTGGTCAGGGGTGTGCCAGCATCCCAATTGCTGGCATGACCACTAGCTTGCCCTGTCTCTCCCTGATTCCCTTCCCCTTGTGCACTTACACTTATTCCTAGAATCTTAAGTTCTGCCCCACTCTTTTGAGCCTTGCCTTGGGACCTTAAGCTCCCTCTGAACTTGGACATCTGAGAGCTGGCATTCCCACACTGCACTATGTTCTTGATTCTGAAATGTGTTTGTGGTGTAAGCACTGCCCTGAGTCCCTTTGAGGGTCTTGGGAACTCTAACACACCCCAAATATGAGAAAGTCTTTTGGAAATCTAATCCTGGAAGTTGGTTTATCTCATATTATTGGACTATAAGTCGGAATTAGGCTGATTAGATGTAGTTGGAATGTTCTGATTTTCACTTTCTCCCTCTTTTTGATTCATTCAAGTTGTAATAATTTGTAATAACTATAGGGTATATAGTAAAAATGGGTGGGGGGGTTACTTATTGTATGCGCAAGGGTAGATATCATGTTCATTAGGTATTACTTTCTGCAAATCATGTCAAGTTCTGCATTTTCCAATGCTTTTCATATAGAGATCCTGCCTTAGATCCTGCATTTTTTATAAAAATTCATGTTTTAGATTTTGCATACATTTCATATAGAAAAGTTGCTTATAGGACTGCATAATCTCTGCATTTTTTGCATTTAGGAAATCTGCCTATAGGACCTTTACAATTCTGCATTTCAGCATCTAGAAAGCATGCATATAAGTCCTTCTGTACTTCTGCATATATACGCCACTAGGCAAACAACTTTAGGCTTAATAATAATCAATACATTTAGAGATCATGTCTATAGGACTCGTGCAACAGTTAAAATCAACGACACATAGAGACAATTCCTATAGGACTAAATTAACTGAATTGGTTTCGTTTTGGAATATAAAATCAGTCTTAAAATATGCAGATCATTTTCTAGAATCAGTAAACTTTTCCTTAAAATCACTATATTCCTACAATGTTAGATATCCTGCCTATAAGTTTCACCTAGGCAAGCCAGTAGGTAATTGATTAGCTGTATCAGTTTTGATAACTACATCTAGTCAAGGATAATTCGGATTCCTCATATGGAAAATATGTGATAAATCAGCCTATCCTACACTTTGCTTAATCAAACACCTAATAAGTATTTGTAAGCCATGCTAAATAATTTGCTACTTTTGATAAGGAGGCCTACTTGAGCCTTAATTGCTATGTGCTTCCCTTTTAGATGTTATTTGTTATTGCCTGTCGCCTAGCTTTTTATCCTTTTGAACCTCTGAAAAGTTCCCAACTCCCTCCTCTTTAGGATTGGTAGTCTCATTGCCTCCGAGACTGATAGGATTGGGGCGGGTAATAGCAAGCGATGAGTAACGATACCATTCCGCACTTTAATACCTTAATGGGGTAGACATGGAGATGATGATCACGTGATAACACCATGCGTTTGATTGGCTATCGGTGTTGTGTATGATCCATGTATTTTACAAACCTAGAACCCCATCCCTTTATGTAATTATTTTAGATTGTCAATTTTCAATTCTTTAAAAATTCTGCATTTTGTTTCAGTCATTAAAATTTCCACTTCCGTGTCTGATTATTTATATTCATTTTTGTGCACTTAGACATTCTTTCAAATAACTAGGAAATCACCTAGTCCCTAATTTCAGCATGTTTAGTAACCATTATACATATCTACTTGAGGTATTTATGAGAAATTGTCTCGTATGCTTACTTGCTTTAAAGTCACAATTGTAGCATGGCCGGGAATCACACTAGTAGATCTTGAGGGGTGCCTAACACCTTTCCCCCGAGATAATTTCTAGTCCTTACCCAAACTCTGGTTTTCCAACTCAAACCTTTCTTAGTGTCTGAATGCACTTAATCATTAGGTCGCGACTCTTCAAACTCCAAACCCAATTCCTAAAAGTAAATGAGTTGTCCGCCCAAATATCGTAAACCCGATTTCGCCTTTAAAAGGAGGAAAAAGGGGGCCTCGACAGCATGGCTACTCTGCTGGGGACTTCTTTAGGCTTTTACCATTTCATGTTATTTGTGACTTTATTGCTTTTATTTAATGTCTTTATCTCTCTTCTACTTCGAAGCTGACTTGGCTATTTGTTTTCTTTCCTTTAATTCTTTTACCGCTTTTCTTCAATACTGTTGTAATTACCGCAATTATTGTATGGACGTGCAAATACGTGACAACTTGTTTCATTCTTGTAATTGAATCTTCAACATCATATTCCACTCGTGACAAAAAAATACCATATCAACGTTTATAATGAGTGGTTGCGCCCTTCCGATATTATCACCTCCTAAATTTGGCAAAGACATATTTGCGATAAAACCAGTTGATCAGCGGTGCAGTCGACGGTTCCGTGCCTTTCCCTCTTGAGTTGTCCGCTCAAAGGTACCGGTCTAATACCCCATAGAAACCTTATTTTGTTTAAACTATGCATGTATCATGGTCAAAACCTAGCCGAGTCAGTTATGTTGTCCACATAATGACTCTTTAAGATAGCCTTGTCCAAAGTCCACTAGGTTTCCTTGAAACCCAAATGGACACCAACACGTTCTATGTATTTATTTGGAGAATTGAATGCTTCTATGCTAATTATTGGCTTAAATAGTTGAGTCCGGCGGGGTGAGGGTCTAACACTTTGTTTTGCAGAAAATGAGGCACGAACTCCCCAGATTTGGCATGGTAAACAACATTCACCCAAGGCTACTAAGCTGGTGGGAAGACCTTCACTCCAGTGATCATACTCTCGTCCGCAAATATTTGGAAAATTTGCCTTCTCTTTTGGAAATCCAACCCGACAACAAAATCATAAAGGCTACAACTTTATTCTGGGATAGTGACAGATCTGTATTTCACTTCGGGGCCTTGAAACGACACCATTGCTCGAAGAAATAGGAAGGTTAGCTGGTATTCCTTAAGAGACTCCGGGTTTGCTTATGCCAGAAAATCGCAAGGGTAGGGGTTTCCTCAAGATGATGGGACTAAAGAAAAACCCAAACTTGACCTGTTTGAAGGACTCTTACATTCCTTTCGACTATCTGTATGAGAGGTACGGTCATAGCAAGTCCTACCACACTTACCCAGATAAATTTGCCCTCACCTCATTGGGGCATATCCACAGAAGAGTCTTCGTCTTTATGTTCTGCTTTTTGGGGTTGATAGTGTTTCCTATGAAGAAGGCTAGGATCCATACCAGACTAGCCATGGTCTCCAAGACTCTAATGGAAGGGTTCGGTGGGCAGCCTTTTAGCATAGTACCTATGATTGTTGCTGAGATATACCGAGCCCCGGAAAACTGTCAACGAGGGGCCAATCACTTTGAGGGTTGTAACTTACTACTCCAACTTTGGATCATGGAGCACCTCCAAAAGGGTGAATGTCGGCAAGAGATTTTGCGCAGAGACTGGGATGATCATATCGCCTTCCATCAGCTAGGGCGAATGAACTATATGCCTAACATGTTTGCTCAATCAGAAGATGCTAAAGGGTGGGTAGAGTTGTTTCAAAATCTGAAAGAAGGCAAAGTGCAGTGGATGTTCGAATGGTTCCCTACTGAAGAGTTCATCGTCCGATCTCGGGACACACCATTTCTTATACTCATTGGTCTGAGAGGAACTTATCCCTATGTTCCTCTCCGAGTAATGAGACACGTAGGAAGAAAGCATGTCATACGAAAGGTCGACAAGATGAGTCACTTCAGAGACGACTTCCAAGACGGCGACATCCCATACAAGTGTCAAGCTCAACACATATGGCACATCAAAATCATCCTGGAAAGGGATTCCATAGAACCAGACAGATACCATGCTAGTTATACCCCATACTATCCAAGTTGGTTGGAAGACGATCATAGTGGGTTGGGACAACCCGGGTCCGTTCGAGGTCATAGAGCCATCGAAAAAAAGGCTGAAGTACAGGTTAAGTCAACCAATTGCGCAAGAGGATTCGAGAGTGCAAAAGTGAACATCGGGAAATTCAAGAAGCACATCAGAAGTTGATTGAATAATGGAAAGATATGGCTGTCAGCGCCAATAAACGATTGGGGTAATTGGAGCGGGGTTTAGTAGAGTTGGAAAGGAAGTTTATCCAGAGCATCGAAAACTGCCAGAACGCTGAGGGAAATAAAGGAGGACACTTGGCTAGAGCTTATTTGCTGATGGGACTGCGTGAGCTGGTGAAGCTGTTCGATGGAGCTAAAGATGCCGAGTCCGGGGAAGGTCCTTTTGGGACCAAGTAGTTAGGAGTCTTTTCTTTTGTTTTAATGTAATAGAGCCAATGGCCATTAGTAACATTTTATTTTCCGCAATTTTAATGTCGTTTTGGGATTCATTTTATTTTTATCAATAAAATGAGGCATTTAGCATTGCAAGTTCTCCAAATCAACTTGTCACTAGGCCTACCTCGGGCACAACGAGGCACCCAAATTAGGATACAATTTATATTCTTGCCTATGTGTTTAAATATTGCAACATTTTCTCATAACCCACACTAACTTGTTACCTTTTTGTTTTTAATTTTTTATTCTCCTTCCCCAAAGGTTAGTTCGTGCACTCTGGCATCATCATCCTACTCCACAAGATCCAAGGGCCCTCCACCTCCTCCTCCTCCGAGACTTATCAGAAACAAGAGGAGAACTCGGGTGAACGGGTAGAGGTTACTCAGGGTATTCAGGTTTCCAAGGAAAATGCCGCCCAACTTGAGCAGAAGTTGTTGAAATTTTAGGAAGAACTGGACCAAGTTCGGAACTTGGAAAACTTATCATTTTCCCTCACTACCCCGGAAGTCAACTTTTCCAATGCTCAAAATCCTACACCTCAACAAAACATCCCGAAAACACAAAACCAACCCGCTCCCTATCACCACTGCAACACATGCCACACTTCGAACAACACCCCACTACTTATTCCTGAACCACTAAACTCCACAAATGATCATCCCCACAACACCCCCATCTATGTGGAAACCATACCACAATATACTCAACCTATATCAAGCACACCAGAGTCCGATGACAAAGACTCTCTTATCAGGAACCTGGCTGCAGAACTCAAGAAGTTAACTAGCTGAGTCTAGGGTGTTGAAGGGAACAAAGGTATCGAGAGACTGAATTACGAGAACCTTTGTATTCAGCTAGATATCAAACTACTAGAGGGGTACAAACCTCCCAAGTTCGAGATGTTTGATGGCACAGGGGATCCCAGAGTCCATTTGAGGACATACTGCGACAAGTTGGTCGGAGTCGAAAGGGATGAAAATATCCGCATGGAGCTCTTTATGAGAAGTATGAAAGGAGATGCTCTATCTTGGTACATTAACCAAGACCCTAAGAAGTGGACAAGCTGTATAGGTATGTCGTCCGATTTCATGGACAGGTTCAGATTCAATACGGAGAATGCGCCAGATGTATTCTACATCTAGAATTTGAAGAAGAAACCTACAGAGACGTTCCACGAGTATGCTACTCGTTGGAGATCAGAGGCTGCCAAGGTCAGGCCGGCCTTAGAAGAAGAACAGATGAACATGTTTTTCGTCCGAGCTCAGGACCCACAATATTATGAGAGGTTGATGCTGATTGAGGGTCAGAAATTTTCCGACATCATCAAGCTAGGGGAGAGAATCGACGAAGGTATTAAAACTGGTATGGTCACCAACCTTGAAGCATTATAGGCTACCAATAAGGATCTACAGTCTGGTGGTACATCCAAGAAAAGGGATGTGAGTGTTGTGATGGTTTGCACAGAGAACAAAATCCCCAATAAAATACCAAACCTATCCATTACCCCCACTCACATATCAACTTACTCCAAACTACCAAGCACCCCCGCCCTCTTACCAAGTTCCACCACCTACTTACCAATTATCTCCACCCCCCACATATTAACCTACCTCGCCAAGACACTCTCAACTCACACCTATCTACCAAGCCTACAACATCAACCCTCTCACCATCAGTCACCTCCTACTCACCAAAACTTTCCTAGACCGCGACCTAACTTCGACCTTAGACTCCCAAACAATACACCGCCATCGTCGAACCAATTGACCAGCTGTATGAAAGGCTCAAAGCTGCTGGTTATGCCACCCCTATCCCTTTCATAACTCCAGAAAATCCTTCCCAATGGGTCAACCCGAACAAAACCTGTGCATACCATTCCGGCATGAAGGGGCATACCATTGATGAGTGTCGCTCCCTGAAGGATAAACTCCAGGCTTTGATTGACAGTAAGATCACCGTAGCAAATGAGCTTGCTCCTAATGTTCGCAACAATCCTCTGGCTGACCACAAGGGTGGAGGCGTTCACATGATCGAGATAGAAGATGATTGGGACCCTAAATGGTCGATTGGATTGATTGCCGAAGGTGACGAGCCGAAAAAACCAATAGTCACACTTAATCCGATTGTTGTCCAGATCCAAACTTCTGGGGATGCTGAAGTGAACATGTCTATACCGTTTGAATTTGAAGCACCTCCTTCTGCAAAGGCGCTCAGACCAATTGAGGTCAAGTTTGGATCCCTAAAAGCACCTCTGCCATTTGAAGTTGTAGTGTTACCTCCCAAAATAAGGGTACCCATTCCTGTGGCTATGTCAACCATATCACCATTCCATACGAAGGCCATTCCTTGGGATTACACCGCCGAGGCGAGAAGGAAAGGGAAAACCAAATTAGGAGAATCAATTGCAGCACAGGGTATGACCAGAACTAGCAGGGTTTATACTCCAGAACATCTAGCTAAGTCCTGTAAGCAAGCCTCTGGACGACCGACCATCACTGAAATCGGGCCTGATAACCTCTGGAGGAAGATACAAGCAAAGGAGTACTTAGTCATCGATTAGTTGAACAAGACGCCAGCCCAGATCTCCATCTTGGCCCGACTACAAAGCTCTAACGCACATAAAAATGCCTTATTGAAAGTGCTGAGCGAGGCATATGTGCCAGCAACATAACTAGAGGAGAAATGGCGAACATGGTAGGGCAGGTATTGGAGAGTCACAAAATCACTTTCCATGAAGATGAGCTTCCACCAGAAGGACTAAGCCACAACAAAGCGTTGCACATAACTGTGCAATGTGAAGATTATTTTATCACCAAAATTCTGATTGACAGAGGATCCAACCTCAATATTTGTCCATTGGTGACTCTCAGAACATTGGGAAAGAGCCTGTATGAGATCAAGGATGGGGCCATCAACATCAAAGCTTTGATGGTTCCCAAAGGTCCACTATTGGGGAAATTAGTTTGTGTCTGCAAATGGGACCGACTTGGTTCGGCGTGGATTTTCAGGTGATAGACATCCCAACATATTACAACTTACTATTGGGGTGACCTTGGATTTACGCTGCTGGAGCTGTAGCATCAACTCTGCACCAGGCAGTGAAGTTCGAGTAGAATAACCAAGAGGTGATTATTCATGGCGACGGTAGTAATCCCACATACAGTCGCGAGACCATCCGAACAATCGGAGAAAGAAGGAAGATAGGCGGGGAAACCTACCATCACATTGAGCGAGTCAACACCATGGACAAGGATAAATAGTGGGATAACAAGATTGAAAGTATACTGAATTGGAGCAGATATGAACCTGGTAAGGGACTCGACAAGAACCTCTAGGGAATCACCAAACCTATCAAGCTGAAGAAATATGGTACCACTTTTGGTTTGGGATATGAATACACTTGGGAGGAATTCAACCACTGGTCGCCACCATGGTGCAGCCCCTACTATCCACTGGAACACACGATACCTCGCCTGGAGCAGAATTTCCATCCAGCCGATGTCATATATGGGTCGAAAGAAGAAGAAGCATTGGCGGCAATGAAGAATCTGTTCTTGGAAGACGACAATATGGACTGTTATGTCATTTTCGAGGAGGAGGGGGAGGAAGGCCCTTCCATACAAACTGTGAGCCGAGGAGCGCGCCTCAATAATTGGTCCATCAGAACCACTAAGGCCCGGAAAGCTTTGGGGTAGCAAGGCTGAACAAAGCACCATACATTATCATTTACTTTTTCGCTAGTTGATTTTATTTTCGAAATTTAAAGCATTTCAGTTTCTTATAAATCTCGCTCTTATTATTTTTTCTATCGTTTACTTTATTTATACAACATTACTATTACTTATCTTGATGAACCGACAATCGTGACTTGCAACGAGACAACACAACAAATAGACATAGTCTCAGAAAAGGATTATCTACCAAAAGAGGTCATTAAAGAGGTTGAGGATTTTGAGAATAGGCCTAAGTCTAACTTGGACGAAACTGAGGTTACCAACTTGGGGGATACAGAGAATGTCAAGGAAACGCACATCAGTGTTCACCTGCCACCGTCAGAAAAGAAAGAGTACACGAAATTCTTGAGGGAATATGAGGAAATATTCACCTGGTTGTATGATGATATGAATGGTCTCAGTATATCTATTGTAGCTCATAAGTTTCCAACCGATCTGACATGTCCGCCGATAAAGTAGAAGCTTAGGAAGTTCAAGCCAGACATGAGTTTGAAAATCAAGGAGGAAGTTACCAAACAAGTCAAAGCCAAGGTCCTCAGGGTAGTGGAGTATCCAACATGGTTAGCCAACACTATGCCAGTACCGAAGAAGGACGGGAAGGTCAGAGTCTGTGTCGACTACCGGGACCTCAATCGGGCCAGTCCAAAAGACGACTTCCCCTTTACGAACATACACATTCTGATTGACAACTGCTCTAAGCACGAGATGCAGTCATTCATTGATTGTTTTGCTGGGTATCATCAGACATGGATGGACAAAGAAGACGCGGAGAAAACAACTTTCATTATGCCCTGGGGGATGTATTGTTACAAGATGATGTCGTTTGTATTAAAGAATGCTGGGGCCACCTACATGCTGGCAATGACTACTATTTTTCATGATATGATACACAAAGAGATAGAGGTGTATGTAGACGATGTCATCATCAAATCCAAGAAAGTCACTGACCACATGGAAGATCTGAGGAAGTTCTTCAACAGATTGAGAAGGTAAAATCTGAAACTGAATCCCGCCAAATGTGCGTTCGGGGTTCCTGCCGGAAAACTGCTCGGGTTCATCGTAAGTCGACGAGGAATAGAACTGGATTCGTCAAAGGTTAAGTCCATTCAAGAATTGCTACCGACAAAGAACAAGAAAGAGGTTATGAGTCTCTTGGGGAGACTCAACTACATTAGCCGGTTTATAGCTCAGTGTCATTTGTGAGCCAATATTTAAGATGTTGAAGAAGGAAGCCACCACCAAATGGAATGATGATTGTCAGGAAGCCTTCGATAGAATCAAGAAATACCTGTCAACGCTGCCAGTTCTAGTTCTGCCCGAACCGGGTAGACTGCTATTGCTCTACCTTGCAGTATTGGATGGGGCATTCGGTTGTGTTTTGGGACAACATGACGAAACAGGGAGAAAAGAGCAAGCCATCTACTATCTCGGCAAGAAGTTCACCCCATACGAGGCCCGATATTCTCTGTTAGAGAGCACCTGTTGTGCTCTGACTTGGGTAGCTCAAAAGTTGAGGCATTATTTCTGTGCCTATACCACTTATCTCAAATCGAGAATGGATCCGTTAAAGTATATCTTCCAAAAGCCCTTGCCAATGGGCAAGCTAGCCAAGTGGCAAATCCTGCTGAGTGAATTCGACATTGTTTATGTGACCCAGAAGGCAATTAAAGGACAAGCAATGGTAGATCATCTTGCCAAAAATCTTGTGGACGAAGAATACGAGCCTCTTAAGACGTATTTTCCTGACGAAGAGGTCTCTTTCATAGGAGAAGATATCACAGAATCCTATGATGACTGGAGAATGTTCTTCGACGGAACAACAAACTTCAAAGGAGTTGGCATAGGAGCAGTTCTAGAATTAGAAATAGGTCAGCATTATCCAGTGTCTGCCAAGCTCAAGTTCCCGTGAACCAACAACATGGCCGAGTACGAAGCCTGCATCTTAGGGCTCAAGCTGGCCATTGATATGAACATTGAGGAGTTACTAGTGATGGGGGATTCAGACTTGCTCACACATCAGGTCCGAGAAGAATGGGCAACCAAGAACTCCAAGATACTCCCCTATCTGCATCATGTACAGGAATTGAGAAAGAGGTTCACAAAGACAAAATTCCAGCATGTTCCCACAGCCCAGAATAAGTTTGTCGACGCATTGGCTACCCTATTATCCATGATTCAGCACCCAGATAAGAACTTCATTGATCCTATCCCGGTAAAAATCCATGATCAGCCAGCTTACTGTGCTCATGTCGAGGAGGAAGCAGATGGAAAGCCCTGGTTTCACGATATCAAGGAATATTTGGCGACAGGAGAATATCCAGAACTTGCAAATACTACTCAGAAGCGCACACTATGAAGGTTATCCAATCACTTCTTTCACAGCGGAGGAATCCTATATAGGAGGACTCCCGACTTGGGATTACTGAGGTGTGTCGAAGCAAAAGAAGCATCCAGGTTGTTGGAAGAGGTTCATGTAGGGACATGTGGCCCACATATGAACGGTTTTGTCATAGCTAAGAAAATACTCCGAGCTGGATATTTTTGGATGACTATGGAAGCGAACTGCATCCAGTATGTCCGAAAATTCCATCATTGTTAGAAACATACGGATATGATAAATGTGCCTCCTAATGAGCTTAATACAACAAGTTCGCCATGACCGTTCGCCGCTTAGGGAATGGATGTCATCAAACCTATCGAGCATGCCGCATCAAACAGACACAAGTCCATTCTAGAGGCAATTGATTATTTCACCAAATGGGTTGAAGCAGCATCATATAAGGAATTGACCAAGAAAGTTGTGGCAGACTTTGTCCGCGACCGTATCGTTTGTCGGTTCGGCATCCCAGAGTCAATCATTACTGATAATGGTTCCAATCTCAATAGTGACCTGATGAAAGCAATGTGCGAAACATTCAAAATCAAACACAAGAATTCTACAACCTATCGACCTCAGATGAACGAACCTGTAGAAGTGGCCAACAAGAATATCAAGAAGATACTGAGGAAAATGATAGAAAAGCATAAGTAGAGGCACGAGAAGCTATCATTTGCTTTGTTGGGATACCGCACCACAGTTCACACATCAACCGAAGCAACTCCATATATGTTGGTTTATGGTACAGAGGCAATCATTCCCGCCGAGGTGGAGATTCCCTCTTTGAGGATCATACAGGAAGCAGAACTTAACGACGCAGAATGGGTAAAAAGCCGTTACGAGCAACTAGCTCTAATAGATGGGAAGAGAATGAATGCAGTATACCATGGTCAATTGTATCAGAACAGGATGTCCAGAGCCTTCAACAAAAGAGTTAAGACGAGACAGTTTACACCAGGACAGCTGGTGTTGAAGAAAGTTTTCCTGCATCAGGATGAAGACAAGGGGAAGTTCTTTCCTAACCGGCAGGGCCCATACATGGTTCATCGGGTTCTAACAGGAGGAGCCCTCATACTTGCAGAAATGGATGGAGAAGTCTGGCCAAAGCCAATTAATTCAGATGCAGTCAAGCGTTACTATGTGTAATTATTATGATTTCCTTATGATGTAATTTGAACTACGCCTGACCTGATTCCCGTTTAAGAGGGGATACGTAGGCAGCCCTATGGGTTCGGTCACAATTCAATAAAATTTTCATTTCCCCTGCCATTGGAAACTGGGGCAGAATTTTGAGGAGGACCCTCAAAATTTTGAAGTTGATTTTCAGCCAGTCATCGCATGCGGCCATCAGAAGCATCTGCCCGATAAACTGGGGTAGAATTTTGAGGAGAACCCTTAAAATTCCGGAACGAAAGAGGTTGCAACGTCTTGAATCGCGTCGCAGTCGTCGGTTCATCTAAAGAGAACTATTTTCAACTATGTATTTATATTACGTTTTTACTAAATCTTGCGTGACTACATCAAAATCACTTTGTTTAGCGACGCTGCCCCAATGAAAACAACGCTGAGCAGGACAAGCGAAGTCCACGGGAAGACGAACTAACCTTCCCCCTTTTACAAAACTCACAATTTTCTTTGGATGCAGGCGCCCAAGTCGCAAAATCATCAAATATTTACACACCCGTACTTTTCAGGAATACAAACTCTCAGAATCATCATCTATTTATATGACATCCCCAGCAGCCACAACATCGCTATTAGCTATCAGCTATCAGCTAAGAGATCTCATTACTGTCTCCATCTGCATTTTTTCTGCATTACATAAGGCTATCTTTCTGCCTTCCGAGACTAAGCACTGTCTTCATCTGCATTTTCTCTGCATTGTATAAGGCTACCTTTCTGCCTTCCGAGACTAATCATTGTCTCTATCTGCATTTTCTCTGCATTGCATATACCTTTCTGTCTTTCAAGACTAAGAACTGTCTCCATCTGCATTTTCTTTGCATTGCATAAGGCTACCTTTCTGCCTTCCGAGACTAAGCACTGTCTCCATCTGCATTTTCTCTGCATTGCATATAACATTCTGTCTTTCAAGACTAAGAACTGTCTCCATCTGCATTTTCTTTGCATTGCATAAGGCTACCTTTCTGCCTTCCGAGACTAAGCACTGTCTCCATCTGCATTTTCTCTGCATTGCATAAGGCTACCATTCTGCCTTCTGAGGTTAAGCTCTACCTCCATCCCGCATTTCTCTGCATTGCATAAGGCTACCATTCTGCCTTCTGTGGTTAAGCTCTCCCTCCATCTGCATGGCTGAAAGATCGCCAACTTTATTTAAATTCTGCATGGCTGAAATATCGCCACTTTATCTCTCTTGCATGGCTGAAATATCGCCAAACTTTATTTAAACTCCGCATGGCTGAAATACCACCACCTTTTATTTACGTCTTACAATTGGCTGAAATATCGTCAAACTCTATTTAAATTTCGCATCGACTGAAATATCGCCAAACTCTATTTAAATTCTGCATCGGCTAAAATATCGCCAAACTTTATTTAAATTCTGCATCGGCTGAAATATCACCAAAGTTTATTTAAATTCCGCATTGGCTGAAATATCGCCAACTTTATGAATTCTGCATCAGCTGAAAGATCGCCACCTTCTACATCTCACGGGCTGAAAGATAGCCAAATTGTCCAAAGGCGTCATTGTTCGGAGGCACCATTTGCATAGCCCGAGAAATGCCATGCCATGGCCTGAGGACCCTATTTTATCTTTTGCACATCATTATTCAAAGGCATCATAGTTCGGAGGCATGATTATCATAGCCCGAGAACATCATCGCATGGCCTACGAATCCTTTACCGTATGCTTCATGGCCCAGGATATCATGGTCCAAGGACGTCATCTTAATCGTCCAAAGACAGCATTCATGGTCTAATGGGAACTTGCATCACGTTTAAATTTATGCACAATATATGTTCGTATTGTTTATTTGCAGGTACACCGGCTAGCAACGACCGTCACAGTAGGAGCGATCCCGCTCCGGTTCCTGCAGTCTACTAGACTCTGACCATCTTTCCCAACCTGAACAGCGCGACCGTCTTTCAAAAATCTCCATCGGCATATTCCGTCAATGGACCCTGAACTACATATGGCCTGATTCCTGTAAAACCAGGGATATGTAGGCAGCTCAGGAACCAGAGCTCAGTCAAAATTCTTTGCAAATCGTTCATTTCGGTCAAAATTGGCCATCACATATTTACCCGACAACTCATTCATCTCGGGTAAAGAGGGGCAACCGTTGATACCCAATTTTTTCCTTGTGTATTTTATACCTTTAATGCCTTCAAAATAGCATGTGTATGCATATATAAGCATGCCCACGGGTTTTGGTATTTTTCCCAAAATTTTAAGAGTTTTAAAATTAATTTATTGTCTATTTTAACAATGAAAAATCCAATAATTATCCCAAAAATTATCATTTTAGTGAATAATTTATTTTCATCCTCATATTTATACCAAAATATATTTAAGGTGATTTTTGCATTTTTTTTTACAAATTTATTTGATATTTAAAGTTAATGGCATATAAATGCAATTATAGCCTATTTTACGATTAGCAACATTTTACAATTATAAATTATTCCTAGTATTTTTAGATTAAGGTTTATATTATTAACTAGTGCAGGGCTTGTAATTTGTTTTTAAAATCATTTTTAACTATTTTATAAAAATTAAAAGGGGAGAAATTGGCTATTTAACACATAGCGATTTCTATTTCAATTGTAGCCCCAATTTAACCCCCAATTCCACCCAATTAAACGACCCAATTTTTAATTTAAAACCCGACCCCATAACCTATTTTCAGACCCGTCCGAATTTTCTTTTAATCCTGGCCGTTGATCATTTTGATCAACGATCCTGATTTTCCCTTTCCTTTTTTAATCCCCTAACCCCTCTAACTCTAACTCATTTGCACAAAGACGCCGTGTAATGACCCGGTCGTTCGCTCTGAGAGTTATAGTCCTGTTTCCCCCCATTTATGCTTCTTTGTGTGTTTTTCAGCTGTGTTGAGTTGTATCGAGTTGGTATGTTTGGGTTCGAAGTAGTTGTGGAGTGAAATGAACACTTAGTCTCTTAGTTAGAAAGCTAAGTTAGAAAAGTCAACCGAAAATTGACTTATGAGTAAACGAATTTGGATTCGGATTTTTATGATTCGATTAGTTTCGTTGGGTGATTTTAAACATAGGAGTGTGTCCGGAATATAATTTGGAGGTCCGCGGTAGAATTAGGCTTGAATTGGCGAAAGTTGGAAGTTTAGAAGTTCTTAGGCTTGAATTCGAGGTTGATTTGGTGTTTTGGGTGTTCCAAAGGTTTGACTAAGTTCAGGTAGTGATATATGAATTTTTAGAATTATTGATTGAGGTCCCGAGTGCCTCGGGTGAGTTTTGGATAGGTTTGGGTTGTGTTGTGCATGTTTTTCTTATGTTTCGACGTCATTTCTTCAAGTATAAATGATATCATATTGAACAAATGAGCTTCGGTTTCATTTTTGATTGAAGCATTAGATCCGTATCGTAATTACGGACCCGTAGCAAAAAGAATCGTCGACTTTGGACATCGTATGAGGATTTTATGGTCATTTTACTAAGAATTAGCTTGCCAGATTTTTCAGATTAATTACGAAATTGCATCTAGCAACGTATTTAAAAATCTGCACTATTTGCAAATATTAAAACCTACATATCTCCTTCATTATAAGGTCATATTGAGTGATTCAAAAGCCTAACTTGATTAGAATTTCACAAGGAATCTATTGGAGGCATAAAATACGAGTTTTTGGATTTTTTGGCTCAAGAAACGAGGCAGCATAGCTGGTAGAAAAAATACATAAAACTAGGGTTTGCTCATTCGATCATATTTTGAGTTGGGGAGCTCGAATTTGGGAGATTTTGGAGGTGATATTTACCATATGGATTGGGGTAAGTTTATCTACTCGGGTTTGATTATATTTCACGAATCTATCTTCGATTTTTGGGATTTGATTGATGATTTCACAGTAAAAATTGAGGGAGTTAGGGTTTGAGTTTTGGAGAGTTTTAAGTGAGGATTTGAGAGATCAAACGGAGTCCTATTTTGACGAATTTTATATGGTTAGACTCGGGAGAGGACGAGGATTAATATTCTGCCATTTTTGACTAATTTCGAGATGTGGGCCCGGGGGCCGGGTTTTGGCCGATTTCGAATTTTTGGCATATTTTATAGTTTTTATTGTGAAATTCGATTCTTTAGCACATGTTTATGGTATTAATCTAATTATGGCTAGATTCAGTGCTTTTAGATACCGAGTCCAGAGACGAGGGCATCCCGAAGTAGGATTTTACGCGGTTGAGGTAAGTAACAGTTTTAACTCTGGCTTTGAGGGTATAAACCCGGAGAAATTGATATCATGTGATTGTTTGGTGGTAATACCCATGCTAGGTGATGGGCGTGTGGGTGTGCACCGCGAGGGATTGAGACTTGGTCCATCCCGTGAGGCTGTGATGCCTAATGGCTATCATATGTGTTTATACATTTATTTGTTGTTGAACTTGTCTGCCTTCATGTTGGGGATCATGCTTAGGCTTTATTCATGCTCACATTATTTGTACTCAGTCATAGAAATTATTGTACATGTTTACCTCAGTCTCTATTATTTGTTAATATGTTGTGATACTTGATATGGGTTGTGTCCCCTTATTTGTCGATGATAGTGAGGCTAGTGAGGTATATGATTGAGTAAGACCGATGGCTTGGTTGTGAGGATATTAATATCATAGCGCGTGAGTTGTCCGCGTAGCACGTACGTTGACCGTGCGGGTCCAGGTATTAATACCATAATGCGTGAGTTGTCCGCGTAGCACGTGAGTTGACTGTGCGGATCCAGGTATTGATATGATGGCACGTGAGTGGTCCATGCTTAGCGCTTGGGCTTAGGGAGCCCCTACGGAGTCTGTACACATACCCAGTGAGCGCATAGTGTTGAGTCTATTGAGTGTTGAGTATTGAGTGTTGAGTGCGAGTGTTGAGTGATGAAGTGACATTGTTGTGAGGTTGCATTTACTTTTGCTGGTGCTGTATTTATCTGTTAAATTTCTTTGTGGCATTTACTGAGTTATGGAATTTACCTGTTTATTCCTGTTATTTTTAAAATTGTGAAAAATAAATAATTAAACAATTTTTTCTTAGCTCGTCACTACTAATCAGTTCCTTAGTTATTTCTGTTACTACTGAGGTGGTTGTACTCATACTACACCCTGCACTTTATGTGCAGATCCAGGTGAGTTAGAGCGCGGCGATCATTGATTTTAGGCCGGCTATCTGTGGAGATTGCAAGGTAGCTGCCAGCGTTCGCAGGACCTTGTTACTCATTTTGTCATTTCTTCTTTTGGACAGTTAGACACTTTATATATCTTAGTTCATAGTTTTAGACGCTCATGACTTAGTGACACCCCGCTGTTTGGAGCTAGCTTCCGTATTTTTATATTAGTTATATTTAGAGTTGATTTGGTTATGAGAAGTTTGAATGTTGGTATTGTTTTATTAAATCCTTAAAATTAATTAGCAGTAATATTTTGGGAAATAGGCTTGCCTTGTAACATGATAGGCGTCATCACGACCATGATTAGATTTTGGGTCATGACACGCCGCCTCTAAACTCCCTTTGTCTCCTAAAACCTCTCTAACCCTCTGAAACCCTAACCCCACTCCGCCGATCTCCGTCTCATTTCCACCAGAGTCCATGACAATCCTGGCCATGGATGGCCTGTGCTCCCTCTCCCTCACCATCAGCTTGAGTTATTCGAAGCTTGGAGGCCTGACTTCCATGGTTTCCTTTAGATCCGTCTCAGATCTGCAAGATCTATGGCCTCTACGGCCATTTTCCGGCGTGTTCAAGGCAATATGAGTCTCTTCGACTCAGGATCCAATTTTCCTCAAGACCTTCTCATTCTAGGGTCTTCTATACCATTTTTAACCCTTCTAAGGTTCTATACTCATTCATTTCTTTTAGATCTGTGACATGCTTGGTCTTTACTGGATGTTTCAAGGGTTTTCCCCAAATTTTCTTTTTCAAAGCCGTTCGAATTTGATTTTTAGGGTTTCTGTAAAAAGGTTTCTGTAAATGTTTTGTGACTTTTAGTTCTCTCTTTATGTGTGTTTATGCTTGTATGTTTATTTTTATTATGCTCAAGTTTGTTCTCTTATTTCTTTTCTGATTATGCAAGAATTTCCTTTTCTATTCTTTGCTCACATGTTAACTTGGTTTGTTGTTCCTCACTCTTTGCTATATGTGTTTAATTATGTGCACTTTGATTCTATTTCACCATACTTAGTTTTGTTGATATTCCTTCTAAGCATGTTCTTGCCTACTTTTGTTTTAAAATGCCTAGCTTCTCTTTCTTCTACATTTGTTTATGTATGTGTGCCTCTCTCAATGACCTTGATGGCTTACCTCTGATTTTATTTGAAGCCCTAAAGATTTGGGGATCTTATTTGATAAGTGATATTAGGGTTCCACTTTGGGGACCCTAGGTTTACAGATTCATTATCAGCCTGCAATCAAACTTGAATCTTTTTGTTTGTGAATCTGGAATTTTCACTGTTAAACTCTTTTCTGGGACTCTTTTGTTTGATTTAGGTGCTTTATATATAAGAAAAAATAACCTTTCAATAGTTTTCACCAACCAAGAATCGATTTTGAAATCCCTTTAATCATGTTAGTGATTCATCACTAATTTCTTTCGATTGAACTACTTTTTACCCTACTGGCTGTTTATTTTGATCCCTTTGTGCTGTTTTACTTAAATACTTGGTCTTGGGTATCTCTTCTGTGATTATGTACCAACTTTTGAATTATTCTTTCCTTAATTACCTGAAGTTCTTTGTGATTACAATTGGATCCGGGATCCTTTTGACTAATTTTCAAACTGATACCTTATTTTTACTATCTTTCCTTAATTACCAACTATGTACTTGACCCTATTTGTGCACTAAATGGTTTCCTTGCCTTAATAAAGCCCTAGTAAACTGATTTTCCCCCTTATTCCATCTCAATTAGCCGTTTGACCTAGACCCCCTAATTAAAGGAGTCTAGTTGTCTTAATTGATACTAATTAATTGGTTTCTATATTTGTGCACTCTTTGCCTGCCTTACTCGTTTTCAAAACTATATAAGGACCTAGTCCTCCCTCTTTCTATCATCAATCAATTCTCAGAAATCAGAAACACACGAAAATACACCAACTCACACACTGAACTCATTTTTTTCTTGCAATACTGTTTTCTAATCCTGCTTTGTTTGAGATCTTTGGGAACTGTTGTTTGAAATTTAGTTCTTTCAAGGATATTTTGCTTACTTTTTTTGTGAAACGGGTTTGTCCTTTATTTTAATCTTCTACCTCATCCCCTATGTATTTACTTTACAGTTTCAGATTTCTTGTTTACCTTACTGTTTATATGCTGTAATTTGTGCTCATATCACCTTTCTTTGATTCTGTTTCTGTTAATAATCATCTACCCATATTCCATTCTATGTGCTGAGTTAAGCTTTTGGCCTGACAGTATCCTCATTACTGCCCAGGCCTTGGCTTGATCCACAATGGATCCTAACTCTCAATACTTGACTAGCAGACTGGTCAGGGGTGTGCCAGCATCTTAATTGCTGGCATGACCACTAGCTTGCCCTGTCTCTCCCTGATTCCCTTCCCCTTGTGCACTTACACTTATTCCTAGAATCTTAAGTTCTACCTCTCTCTTTTGAGCCTTGTCTTGGGACCTTGAGCTCCATCTGAACTTGGACATCTGAGAGTTGGCATTCCCACGCTGCAGTATATTCTTGATTCTGAAATGTGTTTGGGGTTTAAGCACTGCCCTGAGTCCCTTTGAGGCTCTTGGGAACTTTGACACACCCCAAATATGAGAAAGTATTTTGGAAATCTAATCCTGGAAGTTGGTTTATCTCATATTATTGGACTTTGAGTCAGAATTAAGCTGATTAGATGTAGTTGGAATGTTCTAATTTTCACTTTCTCCCTCTTTCTGATTCATTCAAGTTGTAATAATTTGTAATAACTATGGGGTATATAGTAAAAATAGGGGGAAGGTTACTTATTGTATGCACAAGCGTAGATATCATGCTCATTAGGTATTACTTTCTGAAAATCATGTCAAGTTCTGCATTTTCCAATGCTTTTCATATAGAGATCCTGCCTTAGATCCTGCATTTTTCATAAAAAATCCTGTTTTAGATTCTGCATACATTTCATATAGAAAACCTGCCGATAGGACTGCATAATCTCTGTATTTTTTTGCATTTAGAAAATCTGCCTATAGGACCGTTACAATTCTACATTTCAGCATCTAGAAAGCATGCCTATAAGTCCTTCTGTACTTCTGCATATATACGCCACTAGGCAAACAACTTTAGGCTTAATAATAATCAATCCATTTAGAGATCATGTCTATAGGACTCGTGCAACTGTTAAAATCAATGACACGTAGAGACCATGCCTATAGGACTAAGTTAACTGAATTGGTTTTGTTTTGGAATATAAAATCAGTCCTAAAATCTGCCGATCCTTTTCTAGTATCAATAAACTTTTCCTTAGAATCAGTATACTCCTACATTATTAGATATCCTTCCTATAAATTTCACCTCGGCAAGCTAGTAGGTAATTGATTAACTGTATCAGTTTTGATAACTACATCTAGTCAAGGCTAATTCGGACTCCTCATCTAGAAAATATGTGATAAATCAGCATGTCCTACACTTTGCTTAATCAAAGACTTAATTAGTATTTGTAAGCCATGCTAAATAATTTGCTACTTTGGATAAGGAGGCCTACTTGAGCCTTAATTGCTATGTGCTTCCCTTTTAGATGCTATTTGTTATTGCTTGTCGCCTAGCTTTTTATCCTTTTGAACCTCTGAAAAGCCCCCAACTCCCTCCTCTTTAGGATTAGTAGTCTCACTGCCTCCGAGACTGATAGGATTGGGGCGAGTAATAGCATGCGATAAGTAATGATACCATTCCGCGCTTTAATACATTAACATGGTGGGAAGGGTAGGCATGGAGATGATGATCACGCGATAACACCATACGTTTGATTGGCTATCGGTGTTGTGTGGATGATCCATGTATTTTACAAACCTAGTACCCCCTCCCTTTATGTAATTATTTTAGATTATCAATTTTCAGTTCTTTAAAAATTCTGCATTTTGTTTCAGTCATTAAAATTTCCCCTTTAATTTGTGCACTGCCATCTTATTCTAAAATTTTTTCTGCGCATCCACTTCTGTGTCTGATTATTTATATTCATTTTTCTGCAATTAGACATTCTTTCAAATAACTAGGAAATCACCTAGTCCCTAATTTCAGCATGTTTAGTAACTATTATACATATCTACTTGAGGTCTTTATGTGAAATTGTCTAGTATGCTTACTTGATTTAAAGTCACAATTGTAGCATGACCGATAACCACACTAGTGGATCTTGGGGTGTGCCTAACACCTCTCCCCCCCGAGATAATTTCTAGCCCTTATCCAAACTCTGGTTTTCCAACTCAAACCCTTCTTAGTGTCCTAATGCACTTAATCATTAGGTGGCGACTCTTTAAACTCCAAACCCAATTCCCAAAAGGAAATGAGTTGTCCGCCCAAATGTCGTAAACCCGATTTCGCCTTTTAAAGGAGGAAAAAGGGGGCCTCGACACTGTATCAACTTTTTTTTGACCAGATTAGTGTTTAGGGTCTGATTAGAAAAATCCGGTCTAACACCCCCCCCCCTCAAGTTGGAGGGATGAGAAAGCACATCCAACTTGGAGATGATCTATTTGTATAAAGGCCTAGAAACGGGTTTTGTGAACACGTCTGCAAGCTGAGATTTTGATGGAACAAAGGATAAAGAGATCAGTTTGGCGAGAAACTGTTGACGAACGAAGTGACAATCAATTTCCACGTGCTTCATCCATTCATGGAAGACAGGGTTTTTTGCTATGTGAATAGTCGCTTGGCTATTTGAGTGAAGAGAAACTATAAAGGAGGGGGAAACTGGGAGACCTGTTAAAAAGCGTATAAGCCATGTGAGTTCTTCAACGACCTTCTTCATTGATTTGTAATCGGCCTCAGAAGAAGAAGAGAGATTGATATAAAAACCACTTACTAAGTGATGCGTCTCCGGACATGATCCCCAATCAGAGTAACAAAATGCTAGCAATTGAAAAGAGGGGTCTAGGTAATAAAAAGTCCAAGCACCGACAAAGATAGTACATATTGGAGACATTGCAACCCAGCTTCAAAATGAGGTCGACGGGGGCTTTGCATATATTGCTGAGATATGTGTTAAAAATTTGAGCTTGCCAAACAGTCGCGTGTAGATGGTGGGATCTTGAAGTGGCTCACCAACATCTGCACGAAGGTTGCAACTGGGGTCTAGCAGAGATGAAGTTGGTTGTGAATTAAGAACACCAAATTCAGAAAGAAGCTCCAAGGTGAACTTCCTTTGACTGGTAATTAGTCCCTTCTTTTCTCATAGTATTTCCATTCCGAGAAAATAACTAGCCTCTCCAAGATCCTTAATTTTGAATTCAGAATTGAGGATCCTTTTAGATTAAAAAGTTCTGCAGAGTCATCACCTATTAGAAGTATGTCATCTACATAAACAACAGCAAATGAAATTCTAGAAGTTGTCTTCTTGAAAAATAAAGAGTAGTCGTTAAGAGAGCGGGAATAGCCTTTGAAATTGAGTGCAACAGTGAGTCTTGCGTACCACTCGCGTGAAGTCTGTTTAAGCCCATATAAGGAATTTTTTAATCTGCAAACATGATTAATAGAAGGTGAAGTCATCCCTGGTGGAAATGTCATGTATACTTCTTCCTGTAGATCACAATGAAGAAAAGTGTTATTAATATCTAATTAAAATAATTTCCAATTCATTTTGACTACAACTATTAAAATGCATCTAATAATTGTCATTTTAACCACTGGACTAAAAGTCTCATTGTAGTTTATTCCTTCCCCTTGTATGTCACCTCGGATAACTAGTCGAACTTTGAATCTTTCAATACTTCCATCATATCTGTACTTAACCTATAGACTCATTTACAAGGTGAATGTTTCTTTCGTTTTGGTAATTCAACCACTTTTTAGGTTTTGTTGGCCTCCAAGGCTTGAAGTTCTTTTGCCATTGCATCCTGCCAAATGCGATGTAAAACTGCATGGGAGAAAGTTGTAGGTTTAATGATGTGAGAAAAAAAGTTTAAAAGAGATTGATTTGTAGGAGAAAGGTATGTGAAAGGTAAGGTAGCAGGTGAGATAAGTAATGCAAAACAAAAATCTGTTAGATCAGTCAAGTAAACCGCATTGCACATATAATATGCTAGATAAGATGGTATATTGTGTTCCCTAGTAGATCTCATTAGTTCGGGTTGAAAGGAAATAGGAGATGGAGAAGAAATGGACCTGAAGAGAGAAGATGAAGGAGGAGTTGTACTAGGTGATGCTATTGAGGATGGTTGTGTAGGACTAGCACTTAGTTCTGAAAAAGAGTGGTTATCAGTCTTTCTGAAGAAGAGTGGTTATCAGACTGAGGGAAAGAGTGAGTTTGGCATGATATAATAGAAACTTCTTTAGGGAAAATGGGTGGTTCAGGTGTAGGAGAGGAAAAAGGGAATATATCATCATAAAAAGTTACATCTTTAGAAATAAAAATGGTTCTAGAGTGAAGATTTAACAGTTTGTATCCTTTCTTCCCAAAATGATATCTTATAAAAACACACTTGACGGATCTAGATTCAAGTTTTGACATGTGATAAAGTAAAGTATAAGCATAGCATAGACAATCAAAACATTTTAAAGAATCATAAGATGGAACTTTTCCAAAAAGAACTTCAAAAGGTGTTTTGAAGTTAAGTACTCTAGAGGGAAATCTATTTATTAAAAAGGTAGCAGTTAACAAACAATCACCCCAATGCATAATAGGGAGATTAGACTGAAATAATAAAGCCCTACATGTCTCTAGAAGATGTATGTATTTTTGTTCAACCACTATATTTTGTTGTGGTGTAGCAACACAAGAGGTTTGATGAAGGATTCCATTAGAGGATAATTTTTTTTAAAGAATGGATCCTGATCCTAATTCCAAAGCATTATCTGAACGAATGATTTTAACTTTTGTTGAAAATTGCCTTTCTACCATTGCTAAAAATGATTTTAAAACTGAAAAGGCATTGCTTTTTGTTCTTAAAAGATAAGTCCAAGTTCCCCTACTATAGTCATCTACTACGGTCAAGAAATATATATAACCATCACGAGTTGAGAACTTGTATGGTCCCCAAGAATCAACATGAATAAGTGGAAAAATTGAACTTGTGTTTATATTACTTGAATGAAAAGGCAATTTTGCCTGCCTAGCTTGAGAACATATATCACAAGGATTATTAAATTTGGCTAGAGAAGGAAACTGAAAACTGGATATATTTTGCATACTAGATAGAGGAATATGCCCCAACCATTTGTGCCACAGGTTTACATTAGAATTAACTCTAGCAGAACAAGCAGCTAAATGAGAGACAATGTCTTTCATAAGGTTATTACAAGTTGAATAAGACTGAAAAACTGTTTGACTTCCAAAAACTAGTCCAGAACTTAGGGAAGCTGGATTGAGAAGATATAGGCATTTCTTCACTTCACCAACTACCCTTGACCTCTTAAGTGAAGGGCCTTGCAAGGATGTACCAAAAGATGAGAAAAGTAAGGTTCAGATGAGTTGTTTAGTGAGTTTGTGAAATAAAATTAGGTTAAATATGAAATCTAGAACATATAACATATTGTTTATGTCATGACCCCAGTTTACTCTCCATGAACATGTCGTGATGGCACATAGTCCCTATGACTAGGTAAGCCTAACAATGCGGAAGATAAACCAATTTGCGGAAGAAAGTAATTAAACTGAACTAGTGAAATAAATCAGTGTTTAAGGTGCCACCTGGCACATACAGCAACAAGTCTCGAAGCTAACAAATATTCCCAAAACTCGGAATCTCACAAATCACAAGCTAAGGGATACATAAGAGGCTCTAACTCTAGAATGTCTATACAAAGGAGAAATACCGAAAGAACTATACTTATTACAGAAAGTTGGAAAGGGACTCCTCAGTCTGCGGACGTAGCAGATATACCTCGAAATCTCTACCGATACGCCTGCTTCCAAGGCTGACAGAACTGAATGGGAGTACCTGTACCTGCACAACAAAAGTGTGCAGAAGAGTAGCATGAGCACACCACAATGGTGCCCAGTAAGTACCAAGACTAACCTTGGTGGGGTAGTGACGAGGAACAGTCAAGGCACCTACCGATGAAATAAACAGTATAATCATGGTAGATAAGGAAATGATATATAAATATGTAAAGTCTGCATGGATATTCAAAAATGCTACAGATAACAATAAAGGGAAGGGCAACAGTAACCACGAGAATATAATAAATGATGATACAAAATGACGGCAGAGTCA
>MU760808.1:33770-48328 GCA_026770625.1 Nicotiana glauca
GGTGAAACTAATAACAGGGAACTCAATCGTATCAATAACATCTTCATACTCGGTGATTATGAGGGTCTAAGAGCCTAAAAGGGACAATTTACCACAAATAAATCTGAGCACGCACTCGTCACCTCGCGTGCATGGAATACAATCAACAGAGAAGACTCAAATCCTAAGGGGAAGTCCCCCACACAAGGTTAGGCAAGACACTTACCTCAAACCGGCTAAAATCAACTAGCAACCACGTTCTTGCCACGAGTTCTCAACTCCAAATGGCCCAAAACTATTCAATTAAATCACATATTGTAATTAACATCTCAAGCAACTGATTCTATCATTTAATTCAAAGCTAAAGCGCAAAATTAGGTAAAATGACCAAAATGCCCCTCAGGCCAACGTCTTAGAATCGGATAATTTTTACATTTTTCGTAACCCTCGTAAAAATATCCCAAATCGGAGGTCAAATGCCTACTCAAAACACAATAATTAAGTCTAAGAAGTTTCATCCAATTTTCCCCAATTTTGACCTTGAATTCAAATTCTAATGGTGGATTTAACTAGATATTGATAGAAAATAACTAAATGAGGTTAAGGAAACATTATCCAGTGATCTTCTCTTCAAATCCCACTAGAAATCGCCTTCTTCCGAGCTAAACTTTGATTTCTCTAACTTTTGAAATAAACCCTCGGATTATTCTATTTCATACCAGTGATTTCTGCTTTTGCGGTCCAGGGACCGCTTTTGCGGTCCTGCTTTTGCGGAAAAACCAATCGCTTCTGCGGTTCTCTTAATTAGCCGACCAACCGCTTCTGCAGTCCACCCATCGCAGAAGCGAGTTCGCTTCTGCGGTTCCTAAGCCAACGTCCACTTTCCGCTTCTGCGGCGCCGCTTCTGTGGTTCCCAAGCCGCAGAAGCGAAAATACCAGAAGGCCTGTTGCAAATTTCCTTCTAACTTCAAAATTTACCCGTTGAGCATCCGAAACACACCTGAGGCCCCCGGGACCTCCACCAATCACACACACAAGTCATATAACCTAACACGGACTCGCTCGAAGTTCCAAATAATATAACACAACATCAAAACGACAAATCAAACCAAAAATCAAGTTTATGAACTTCTAAATCTTCGAATATCGAAATCCATGCCGAAACCTATCAATTCATTGATTTTGCAGACAAGTCCAAAATTAAATAACGGAGCTGTTTCAACTATCGGAATCACATTCCAATCCCGATATCTCAAAAGTCAATAGTGGGTCAAACTTCTTCGTTTTCCAACTTCAACTTCCGCCGAATTGCCTCTATTACTCTACGGACCTCCAAATCCGAATCCGGACGCGCACCTAAGTCCAAAATCACCATACGAAGCTGTTGAGATCATCCACGGCCCATTCCGGGGCCGTTTACCCAAAAGTCCAATTCCAGTCAACTTTTCACCATTTTATCTTCCAAAACCAGGTTTCTTCTCTAAATGTGACTCTAAACCATCCGAAAGCCAAATTCCACCATGAACGTGTGATGACCCGGCCCATCGTCTCATGTGTTACTGCTCCGTTTTCCCCATTTTATGCTTCTTCATATTTCATTATCAGTATGTGGTGTGTTAGAGTTGATTTGGATTGGTATTGGTAGAAAATGAGGCACTTAGCCTTTTTAAGGAAGGCTTAAGCTGGAAACGTCAACCGGACATTGACTTATGAGTTATAGGGCTTGGATATGATTTTCGGTGTTTCGGTTAGCTTAGGGGGATGATTTGTGACTTAGGAGCGTGATCGGAATTTATTTTGGAGGTCCGGTGTAGAATTAGGCTTGAATCGGCGAAGTTATTATTTTGGCGAAATCCAGTTGATAGGTGAGATTTTCATCTGAGGTTCGGAATGGAATTCCGAGAGTTGTTGTATCTTCGTTAGGTGATTATGGATGTGTGTGCAAAATTTCAAGTCATTCGGACATCGTTTGGTTGGGTTTTCGATCGAATGCGTGTTTCGGAAGTTTTGAAGAAACTTAGGCTTGAATCCGATGTGAATTGATGATTTTAGTGTCGTTTGATGTGTTTGATGATTGGAACGAGTTTGTATGATGTTTTGGGATATGTTGGTGCCTTTGGTTGAGGTCCCGGGGGCCTCGGGGTGATTTCGGATGGCTTAACGGAAGTTTTGAACTTGGAAGTTATTGCAGATTTTTGCCCAGCTGTTGTAGACCTTCGCGTTCGCAGCCTTAGGAATGCGTTCGCGATGAGGAGTTGTGCAGACCATCGCGTTCGCGAGGGCTGCTTCGCATTCGCGTAGAAGGGGCCTGGGGCCCTGCCTGATTTGTTCATTGCATTCGTTATTGGTTGAACTCGTTCGCGTAAGAGGATGAGCTGAAGCATCGCGTTTGCGGACCTGGAGTCGCGTTCGTGTAGAGGAAATTTGTGGTCAACGGAATCTGTTCATCGCGAACGCGGAGGTGTTGACCGCATTCGCGTAAGGTAAAATCTGGGCGACCAGAGGGGTTTTTATAATATTTCATCAGCGAGCTTATGTCATTTTTCCTCCATTGTTGAGCGATTTTGGAGCTTGGGAGAGTAAATTGAAGAGGGATTCAAGGAGGGTGATTGAAGGTAAGATTTTTGAACTTAAAACATGATTATATTGTGAAATTGGTTTAGAAATTCATGGAAATTAAGCCTAAAATTGATGAACTAGGGCTTGAGATTTTGATATTTCAAATTGAGATTTGATAGGTCATTTGAGCTCGGATTTGGGAGTTCTTGGTATGTACGGACTCGTAGCAAGACGAGGAATCCGGTAATGTAAGTTTTGTAATTTTTCGAGAAGCGGGCTCAGGGCTCGGGTTTTACTAGTTTCGAGATCTTTGCTATTTTTTGATTGTTTTCGATTGGGTATTGTTCCCTTAGCATATTGTGATGAATTCGCTCTGATTTTGGTTAGATTCGATGCGCGTGGAGGCTGATTTGAGGGCAAAGGCATCGCGAGCTAGAGATTTCACCGGTTCGAGGTGAGTAATGATTGTAAATGATATCCTGAGGGTTTGAAACCCCCGATTGCACATCGTAGTGCTATATTGAGGTGACTTGCATACCGGATAGTGGGCGTGGGGTAGAGCACCGCTGGGGATTTTGACTTGTTCCGTACCGATTGATTAATTTACCGCGTATTTGACTGGAATTTATTTGTTATCACTGTTGTTTGGACTGATTGCCGTATTTGGGCTTCGTGCCAACTATTTGAACCCTTTGGGGATTATTTTCACTATCTTCCTCACTGTTTTGACTTATTACTTGAACTCAGTCATACTATTTCTCCACTACTTTACAACTCAGCCACTTTTACTCATATTGAGTCTTAAATGATAATTTAAATGATAATTCGGGTTGAGGACTATTGTTTTACTAGTGCCCGAGGGGCTTGTGATGATATTCTGACTGAGTGCGGCCGAGGGCCGGATGAGAGGATACACGGAGGGATGTGAGGCCTAGGGCCTGGATGTGAGGATTATATATGGATCGCACTGCACGCCACAGTAGTATATTATATGGATCGGACTGCACGCCACAGTAGAATATTATATGGATCGGACTGCACGTCGCAGTAGTATATTATATGGATCGGACTACACGCCGCAATATGTATATATTGGATCGGAATGCATGCCACAGTATGTATATATTGGATCGGACTGCACGCCGCAATGATATATAGCGCTTGGGCTATTGGAGCCCCTCCGGAGTCTGCACCCCCACAGTGAGCGCGGGTACCCATATGGATCGGGCTGCACGCCGCAGCGAGCTATGGATCGGGCTGCACACCGCAGCGATATGTGGATCGGGCTGTGCGCCACAACGGTTATTATGTGATACTGTTTCTGAGAGTGATATAAGAGAGGGAGCCCGAGGGGCCGAGAGTGTTGTGGAGAGTGAGCCCGAGGGGCTGGTTCAGTTTGAGATATTGCCCGAGGGGCGAGCTTTTATGTGCCCATTTTGCATACTTCTTGCCTTTTTACCTGTTGTACTGTGGTATTTGTGCCTGAGGGGCGGATTTTCTGTGTTAATCAGCACTAACTATTTTGAAATCGTTTTCTTAATTATTGAAAAGACCATTTTTGAAAGAGATTTGAACTGAGCCGATACATTTCTAAAGACTTCACTGATTTCACTGTTTTCTCAGAAATCGTACCCGACTTATGTATAGCATGTTGGTTGCTTTACGTGATTTCTGGCTGGTTAGTTATTATTTACTTTTATTACTCACTGAGTTGGAGTACTCACTTTACTCCCTGCTCCTCGCGTGCAGATGCAGGTATTGTTCACCCGGTAGCGGGTTTTGAGATGGTTTAAGGTATTGCTATTGTAGTTGAGCAAGTGACCGCCAACGTTCGTGGCATCGGACTTCATCTTTTGAACTCCAGATTTTATTATATATATATTATTGGCCCTGTAGTGGTGTTATGTCTTCTTTAGATGCTCGTGACTTGTGACACCCCGTTCGGGTTGTGTTGGGTTGTAAATACTAGTTATTATTGTCGTTAAGCTGTATTTATCTATTCATTATGTTTAATAATTATTAAAGAGATGATTTGGGTTAGTTGGCTGGCCTTATCTTTACGAGAGGCGCCATAACGACCGGGTTTGGAAATTGGGTCGTGACAGAACGCAAGTCGATACTCATATTCCGAAGCCGTTCCAGACCTTATGCCGCTGAATGAAGCTTAATTTCTCAAAACGACCGGTCGGGTCGTTACAGTTTAGGATTAATTCTGATAGAACATGCAGACTACCTACTTGACTGGCCTTTATATGAATTTGGGAGATTGACATATAGAGATTTGGTTAGAGGTTTCACATTGAATAAAAGGGAATAATCAAAAGTCATATGTTCTAAAGCCCTTGAATCTGTTATCCAGCAGGTAGAATTCATATAAGGAAAATAGGAAAGACAATATAGGTTAGGAGCATTGACTGTTTTACTAACACAGTTGGCACTAGAATTTGTATTGGAAATCTGCTCACTGTGTTGGCCAACCTTCACCCGTTGAAGAAGCTGGTAGAGCTTACTGAGCTACTCTTGAGTGATGACCTTCCTTGCTGCATTTCCTTCCATTATGTTGACTGACTGAGTTGTGTTTTCTTCATTTATGATTGCTGCATTGCTGTGAGGACCTCATTGATACCTTTTATATTTGGTAAATTTGAAAGTGGAGGTAAACCCAATGATTCTGTAGCATTTGTCAATGGAATGTCCAGGTTTCTTGCAATAGCTACACACTAGGTTATTCTTCTTTCCTTCAAGACTAGCTTTGAACTTTCCTTCTCTATTAGCATATTTCTGAAAAATGATTTGCTAATTTTGTGCCAGGAAAGTAGTCTCAACTAGATGTTGTGCGACATGAATTTCCCTTTGCTTCTCATCTTGAATGAGAAGAGAATATACTTGATTGACACTAGGAAGAGGAGTAATCATTAGAATTTTACTGCTCACAGCTGAGTAGGTGTCATTAAGCCTCATGAGAAATTGGTTGAGCTTACCATCTTGAAGGGACTTCAAAGTTCTTGACTTTCCTCCACAATCACACTCACAAGTGCAGTGCACATAAGTATTCAAGGTATCTAATTCACCTCAAATCCTTTTCATCTTTGTATAATATCCTGCTACATCAGAGGTCCCTTGCACCAGATCACTTAACTCCTTTTGCAACCAATAAAGTTGTGCACCATTACATTGTCCAAATCTAACCTCAAATTCTTTTCAAATTTCATTTGCAGTTTTAGAGTAAAGAACACTTTCATCTATGTCCTTAGACAAAGAGTTCAAGATTCATGATATAACCATATAATTGCAACGATTCCACTGCTTAAAGTCAATGGAAGAAACATCAGGTTCAGAATAGGTTCCATCGATAAATCCAAGCTTGTTCTTGGCAGAGAGTGCAATAACTATGGCTCTACGCCATCCTCCATATACTTTTCCATCAAAATAACTACCCTCGCAAAATTTATTTTTCAAGAAACCAACCAACTTTGGTCAATTTTTTAGTTAAAATAAATTAAAATTAATATTTAAAAACCAACAAAAATTGGTCGGTTAATTTGGTCGTTCATTGTAAAAAATTGACCAACTTTGGTCGGTAATTTTGTTTTTAATAAAACCGGCCAACTTTGGTCGGTTATTTTCGTGCGAGAATATAATTAAAGAGTATAAATCAAATAAAAGACAGTCTAAAAACAAAATGCACCAATGATCTAGTGGTAGAATAATATCCTACCACAGTACAGACCCCGGTTTGATTCTCAGATGGTGCATTTTTTAATTGCATAATTAAAATACCTACTAACTGTGGTCGGTTTTTACGACAATATTTATTTTTTGAGTTTAATTGATCGACCAAAGTTGGTAGGCAATCTCCGACCAACTTTGGTCGGTTTTCCCTTTCGACCTTCAAAATACCGTCTACACGTAAATGATCTCATTTTGGACGGTTATTGGCTATTACCGACCAACTTTGATCAGTTTTTTGAACGGTTTTGCCTTGATTTCTAGTAGTGGTACAATTTCAAGGTTAATTTAATTTAATAATTAAACATTAAAATCAATATGTTACCTAAATAATTCTATGTTCTATTTAATTTTTAAATTATCTAAATATTTTTTAAAATTTTGAAAAAGATCAAAGAAATCTAGACATAAGTATATGGAAGAACAAAGAGATTATTGATGCATTTTAACAACACTGGATAAGAAAATGATCAATATATTATTTAAAGTAAATAAAAATGAATGCGCTTCGTAGTTCTATTAAATATTACATCATGAGAGGATTCCAAATATTTCAAGATACTTTCTAAAGAAAATTCTATACAAAGTCTTAAAAGTATATATATTTATGTCAGGTTGGTTCGAGTTTTTTTTACTCAATAACAAACCAAATAAAACCAAACCTAATCGAATTTTTTAATCGGTTTGGTTTGACTTTTCGATTTGCATTTTTTTGGTTCGGTTTGAACACCCCTAGGTATGATCCTTTAATATAGGCGAAGCCAGAATTTAAAACTTATGAGTTCTAAATTTGTTACGAAGCTCATAGTTCGTCTTAGTTACTGGGCTTGTAATTAAGTTTTTATATATTATTTAATGAATTTACTAATAGTGTATTTAAGCAAAAGTGACTGGATTCCGCCGAATCCGCGACTACCTTTGCATCTTCTCCTTAAACAATACAATGGCAAAATAATGGCATGTACCTTTAGACAAGTGTAAGACCAATTAGTACACCTAACCATCTTCATGGCTATAAATTGGTCATCACGAACACATCATTTGTCAAAGTGGCTTATCTTTTTCTTGGTTTTTCATTTGGCATTCAGTATTCGAATTGTAACTCGATTAAATTCGAATTCGCATCGAAAAGTTTCATATTGGAGGGTGAAACATTCCCTAACAAAGGTGACTTCATATCCAAAGCTCAAACCCGAAATCTTTGATGAAGGATGAAGAAACACTAAAGCATATTGTGAGTCTTCATGAAATGTCTTTGACTATCCAGAAGTCTTTGGCAGCATTTTGGACGTACGGATACTGAGGAAAGACTTCTGTGATCTCTTCGTCCAATAACTAAAATGTCCTAAAATAGAATATATGACAATTAATATGAGTCTGAAACCTAAATAATGACTTTTGGGACTCAAAATACCTTTATACAGTTAGAAAAAAGGTTATCCTTTCTAACTAAAATGCAGTATTATACTGCATTTTACTTTAATGGAAATTTAGCCATTAAAGGAAAACGTAATATAATATTGCGTTTTAGTAAAGCATAATATTATATTGCATTTTCCTTCTTCAATTTAAAATCCCCCTTTCTTCCCCACCCATGACAGAACAGTCCCCATCCATTAGAATACTCCTAACAGCAGCCGCCCTCCCCCCTACCGATTTAAAAAAAACTCGAGTGGACCCCACCCGTCACACAAAAAGTGAAGATTATAGGTCCCGCATAATGGTGCACTGTGGGTCGGGCCCAACCTGGGACCGGACCGAGACCGCGGTCTAAACGGGCTAAACGGGCCTGGTGGGCCGGTCTCAATGGGCCGGTCCCAAATGGTGCATAAGGCCCATGGCGGGCCGGTTCAACTCAAGGAGCTCACGAGCCCGGGACCGGCAGGCGGGCCTGGGCCAGTTCAACCGGGCCCAACGGTCCTAACGGTCTCCAACGGCTATTTTAAAAAAAAAAAAATAACGGTCAGATTTTTAAAATCTAGCCGTTGGCCTTCAAAATTTATCCGTTGGCCACTTTAAAAAATAGCCATTTGGCCCCCAAACTTTATTTTAACACCAAACTTTATATAATTACACTTTTCCCAATTCTCAACTATAAATACTCCCTCATTCTTTTATTTTTACTCACCAATTCATCAATCTCTCTCAATCTCTCTCAACCTCTCTCAATCTATATCTAATTTCTCTTCTATAATTTCTTATTTTATTATTGCAATTTCGTGAAAAATTGTGAAGCTGGTGAATTGAAGTATTCAAGTCTTCAATGATTTTCAATTTTCAAGAAGTTGTTCGGCAATTCGGTAAACTCGTTCCAACTCTTAAGTTTTAAGAATATATTTTTGTGTGTTTTAGTTTGCATAATTGTAATTAATATGATATTTTCTTTGAAAAAAATATTTGGTGGTAAGGGAAAAGCTAAAATTGGTGAAAGTAGTCGCCAATCTACTACCTTTCCCTCGGCTCCCCGACCCAGACCTGTTACCCGTCCTGCTGCTCTTATTATTCTTGATAGTGATAACCCTTGTTTTCAGTTTTTCGATAGTCAATTTTGCCATAATGTTGCACCGGGTCAACAATTAGATGAAGAAATTATGAATGCTCTTTATCCTAATGATACTATCTTAGAAAATGATGAGGAAAATGAGGATGTAGATGAAACCCAACCGGATTTAGATGATACACCTACTAGTCCTGTTAATAACCCAACTGATGCCCCGCCCGACCCACCTGTAGAAACCCCTATTTTTAATAGATAACTTCTAAACGCCTAGAAACATCAATAGTTTGGAAATTTTTTACTCAAGTAAGAGAACAAAATAAGGCTAAGTGTAAAACTTGTGAGAAATTATTGGCGCATAAATATACTGGAGAATGTAGCGGTACGGGTAGTTTGGCTAGGCACATACAAACACACCCTAGAGATAAAGTTAAATATTTACAAATGAAAGCGCAGTAAGAGGGGACAAGTGTTGATATTGCGGTTAACCCTAGTACAGGTTCAAATCTAGTTCAACCAGGAATTAACACTGTGACCGGTGGTATTTTATATTACGATCCTAATAAAGATCGTGAAGAATTAGCAAAGATGGTTACCATTATGTGCTTACCCTATACTTTTCCTTCTAACCCTAATTTTGTGCATTATATTAGAAAAGTTTTTAATCCTACTTATAAAGGTTGGCCTCTCGCAACAGTTAAGAGCGATATTTATAAATATAAACATGAATATGAACAATATTTGCGCTATTTATTTACTCATATAACTAATCGAATTTCTATTACTACTGATATTGGTAGAAGTAATAATAACTGCGATTATCTAACTGTTACAAGTCATTGGATAGATGAGGAGTGGATAATGCAAAAACACATTATTGCGTATAGAATAATTAATTCACGTCACACAGGTAAGTTTATTGCTAACACTGTTGCAGATATTTGTAGATATTTTTGCATTAGAGACAAAATAATGTCAATTTCTATGGATAATGCTTCTAGTAACACTAGTGCTATAGGCATACTTACAATAACACTAAATCATGTATTTAGTAATTGTTTCCATGTGAGATGTATTTGTCATATTTACCATTTAATTGTCGGTAATGGTATGCGAATTTTAAATTTAGAAATTGAAAAGGTTAGAATAGCTCTTACTTGGCTTTTTTATTCAAACCGTAGAAGTAGACTTAGAGAGTATTTTAAAAAATATGATGAATATGGCCTTAGAGAAAGAAAGGTTCCTAAAGCTTGTCCGACTAGATGGAATTGTATGTACGAAAGTTTAGTAGTTGCATATGAATATAGAAACCCAATTAATGCAATGTTTAATGCTCGTATTGGTGGTGAGGATGATGATGAAATGCTTACAACTCAAGATTGGATGAATGTTAAAATTCTTATAGAGTTTTTAGAACATTTTCAAATTGTTACAAATGCATTTTCTGGGCAATATTATCCTACTATTTCAAACTGTTTCGTTTATATTGCAGCAATATGTGATTTGTTTGTTGAATTTTCGGAGGGTGGGAAAATTTATAAACTTTCTATAAATGCAATAAAAGAAAAGTTTAGAAAATATTTTTTCCCTATCCCCACTATTTATGGTGTTGCTGCAATGTTAAATCCTACAATGATCTTAGGAGGTCCTCACTTTTGGTACTTAAATATTTATAAGGGTTTAGATCTTTCAGATGAGGAATTTTCTACACTTGCAGATGCAAAAGCCTCAATTAAAATTAATGCTCAAACAATTTATAATTCTTATCAACTTGCCTTAGATCATGCTAGGCCAAATGTTCCAACCCCTACTTCGTCTAGTTCACAATCATCTAAAAGAGTTACGGGCCTTGTGACGACCCGGCCCGTTGTCACGTGAGTTACCACCCCATTTCCCATATTATGTTGCACTATGCTTCAAGATCAGTATTTGAGGTGATTGAGTTGATTTGGATTGGTTTTAGTAGGAAATGAGACACTTAGTCTCTTTAAGGAAGGTTTGTTTTAGAAAAAGTCAACCACAAGTTGACTATTTAGTTAGAGGGCTCGAATGTGAATTCCGGTGATTTGGTTATCTTCGGGGGGTGATTTGTGACTTAGGAGCGCGATTGGAATTGAATTTGGAGGTCCGGTGTAGAGTTAGGCTTGAATTGGCGAAGTTTGAGTTTTGGCGAATTCCAATTGATAGGTGAGATTTTGAACCGAGGGTCGGAATGGAATTCCGAGAGTTGCTGTAGCTTCTTTAGGTGATTTTGGATATGTGTGCAAAATTTCAGGTCATTCGAACGTCGTTTGGTCGGGTTTTTGATCGAATGCGAGTTTCGGAAATTTTGGTTGAACTTAGGCTTTGATTTGAGGAAAATTGATGGTTTTAGTATTGTTGGATGTGTTTTTATGAGTGGAACAAGTTTGTATGATGTTTTAGTAGGTGTTGGCATTTTTAGTTGAGGTCCCGGGGGCCTCAGGGTGAGTTCGGGTGGTTAAACGGGGAGTTTGGAGTTTATTGCAGGTTTGAAGTTTGCTGAATCTGTCATTTCCGCATCTAAGAAAAAGGGACCGCATAGGTGGTTCCGCAGATGCGGCTTGATGGTCGCAAAAGTGGTTCTGAGGGCCTGGGCAATTTCCACAGAAGTGGAGGAGTTTCCGCAAAAGCGGGCATCGCAGATGCGATTTTGGACCGCAGAAGCGGTCCGGGCGTTTTTGGGAGAAACCGCAGAAGCGGTTGGGGAATCGCAAAAGCGGTGACCACAGAAGCGGTAATTAGAGCACAGAAGCGAAAAGGTCTGGGCAGATTAAGTTAAGTCTTCTTCGCGAATTTTGAAGGAGAAAACATTTTGGACTTCGGACTAAGGCGATTTTTAGGCAATTTTGAAGAGGGTTTCGAGAGTCTTCATCAGGTATGGATTCTTGGTCTAAGATTATGTTGTTATGGTGTAAAAACATGGATTAACACTGAAAATCCAAGGGAATTAAGGCTAAAAACGGAGGTTAGGTCTTGAAATTTAAAAGAGTTTAAACTAGTGATTTGAGGGGCCAAATGGACTCCGATTTTTGTGAATTTGGTATGTATGAACTCGTGGCGGGATAAGGAAGCCGGTGATGTTAATTTTATAATTTTTCGATACGTGGGCCCGGGGCTCGAGTTTTGCCAACTTCGCATTTTTGGGTGTTTTCCGAGTTCTTTCGGTTGGGTTATATCCCCTTAGCCTATTGTAATGTATTCGTTGTGGTTTTGGCTAGATTTGATGCGCGAGGAGGTCGATACGAGAGGAAAGGGCATCGCGGAGTAGTATTTGGCCGGCTAGAGGTGAGTAATAGATGTAAATGCTGCTCCTAGGGTTTGAAACCCCGGACTTTCACATCGTAACGCTATATTGAGGCGTGACACGCATTCCACGTCGAGTGCGCGGTCGTTTACTATTGGGGATTGTGACTTGGTCCATCCCGGGTGATATTTATACTATACTGGTGACTGATACACATACTTTATTGATGTTATTTGGGCTTGTTTCCATGCTTGGGGCCTTGTGCCGACTCGTAGAATATTTCGGGGATCGACATTACTGTTTTAGCATATTTTGCATATCATTCGAACCCAGTCCAAGGTTTTAAATACTATTTTGCAAACTCAGCCATATTTCTAAGTTTTGAAAACTCAAATGATACTTTAAATGTTATTTCAAGATGGGAACTATTGTTTTATAAATGCCCAAGGGGCTTATGATGTTTTCTGTACTGATTATGGGTGGCTCGGGCTGCGCGTCGCAGCAGTGAATTGAAATAGTGGTGACAATGGCACTGTGTGAGGTCTTCAGGCCGTGGTCACCAGGGGCCAGTTTCAGTAGAGTAGAGGTCGTTCTTACAGGCCTCATCAGTCGGCTTGTCCCAAGTATTGTGGGGCGTCTTCAGGCCATGGTCACCAGGGGTTTTAGCAGGGTCAGTCTTTTTTGAGTGCCCTCCCGGCACAGAGTTCATCTTATGCTCCTTCAGCTCAAGGTTCTTCGGCGCTGAATGCATCAGCTAGTTACTCTGGTGCGAGGGGTTCCCATCAGTCCCCTTCTCCAGCACCTGGCAGTTGCTACGAGTGCGGCGAGTTTGGTCATATAAAGACGTATTGTCCTCGGCTTCGTGGTAGTCAGTCTCAGCAATGGGATCAACCCTCGTCTTCTGGTCCAGTTTCTTCTTCATTTGCCCCACCAGCTAGGGGAGGAGGCCAGACAGCCAGGGGTCGCCCCAGGGGCGCAAATCGATCAGGCGGTGGTCAGGCTCGATTCTATGCTCTTCAGGGCCGGTCAGATGCTATTTCTTCGGATGCTGTTATCACAGGTATTATTTCAGTCTGCCACAGGGATGCCTCAGTTTTATTTGACTCCGGTTCTACTTATTCCTATGTATCTTCATATTTTGGTCATCATTTGGGTACGACCTGAGGGTGTCTTGCTTTACCTATGCACGTGTCTACCCTAGTTGGCGATACTATCATTGTAGACCATGTGTATCGGTCGTGTTTGGTAACTATTGGGGGTCTGGAGACCCGAGTTGATTTATTGCTATTAAGCATGGTAGACTTTGATGTTATTCTAGGCATGGATTGGCTATCTCCGTGTCATGCTATTCTAGACTGTCATGCTAAGACAGTTACTTTGGCTATTCCGGGTGTCCCGAGGATCGAATGGCATGGTATGACTGACTATGTTCCTAGCAGAGTTATTTCATTCCTAAAGGCCCAACGTATGGTTGGGAATGGTTGTCTTTCTTATTTGGCTTTTGTGCGAGATATTGGAGCTGAGACTCCTAGTTTTGACTCTGTCCCAGTTGTAAGGGATTTTCCTGATGTATTTCCTGCGGACCTGCCGGGCATGCCGCCAGACAGGGACATTGCTTTCGGTATTGATCTGGTGCCGGGCACTCAGCCCATCTCCATTCCTCCCTATCGTATGGCACCAGCTGAGTTAAAGGAATTGAAGGAGCAGCTCCAGGAACTCCTAGATAAGGGGTTTATTCGTCCTAGTGTGTCACCGTGGGGTGCACCGGTCCTATTTGTAAAAAAGAAAGATGGCACAATGAGAATGTGTATTGACTACAGGCAGCTGAACAAGGTGACAGTGAAGAATAAGTATCCACTACCCCGTATTGATGATTTATTTGATCAGCTCCAGGGAGCAAGGGTATTTTCGAAGATTGACCTCCGTTCAGGCTATCACCAGCTGAAGATTAGAGATTCTGATATTATGAAGACAGCTTTCAGGATGAGATATGGGCATTATGAGTTTCTAGTTATGTCTTTTGGGCTGACTAATGCCCCAGCCGCGTTCATGCATTTGATGAACAGCGTGTTTCGGCCGTATCTGGATTCATTTGTGATTGTTTTTATTGATGACATCCTGGTGTACTAGCGTAGCCAGGAGGAGCATGCTCAACATTTGAGAGTAGTATTACAGAGATTGAGGGAGGAGAAACTATATGCAAAGTTCTCCAAGTGTGAGTTCTGGCTTGGGTCTGTGGCTTTTTTGGGACACGTGGTGTCCAGTGATGGTATTCAGGTTGATCCAAAGAAGGTAGAGGCGGTGCAGAGTTGGCATAGACTGACTTCAGCCACGGAGATTCGTAGTTTCCTTGGGTTGGCAGGGTATTATCGCCAGTTTGTTCAGGGTTTTTCTTCTATTGCATCGCCCTTGACCAAGTTAACTCAGAAGGGTGCTCCATTCGTGTGGTCCGAGGAGTGCGAGGAGAGCTTTCAGAAGCTCAAGACAGCTTTGACCTCGGCTCCAGTGTTGGTATTGCCATCAGCTTCA
>MU760809.1:12686-25794 GCA_026770625.1 Nicotiana glauca
GTTGTGTTCGTATTATTATTTGTGACTCATAGGAACAAGAATCGTCTAATTCCGAGTTCGTATGACGGATTTAGAGCCATTTTAGTGAAACAAAAACTGCTGCAATTTATTTGGGCAGCTGCTGTATTTTTTAGCAGCAGTGAACAATACCCGCACGTGAACAGTACCCGCGCGGGTGATCAGTGACCACGTGCGTGAACAGTACCCCCGCGTGAACAGTACCAAAATTTTCTGGACAGATTTAAGGTCCAGCAGTCCGGGTTTGGTCATTTTTTTGACTTCCAAGCTCGGATTTTGGGTGATTTTTAGCAAGAAATAATGGGAAATCTTGAGGTAAGTCACTTGTGATCATTTCTACTCCATAATATTGAATTATCATCGAATAATCCGATTAGATTATACTCCCTCCGTTTTAATTTATGTGAACCCATTTGACTGGGCACGGAATTTAAGAAAAGAGAGAAGACTTTTGAACTTGTGGTGTAAAATGAATCACATATATTTTGTGTGGCTATAAATCATTGCATAAAGGTAAATTATTTTCAAATTAGGAAAGAGGTCATTCTTTTTGGCACGGACCAAAAAGGAAATAGATTCACATAAATTGAAACGGAGAGAGTATGTTTTTTTGGAGTAAATTGAGGATTTAGGCCTAGGGATTTGAAAATAAGATTTGAAGATTTGAGGGGCCATTTGAACTCCGATTTTGGTGAATTTGATATGTACGGACTCGTGGCGAGACGAGGAATCCGGTGATATAAATTTTGTAATTTTTTGAGAAGTGGGCCCAGGGCTCGGGTTTTGCCAATTTCGTGATTTTCGATATTTTTCGAGTCTTTCCAATTGGGTTATATTCCCTTAGCCTATTGTAATGCATTCGTTGTGGTTTTTGCCAGATTCGATGTGCGAGAAGGTCGATACGAGAGGAAAGGGCATCGCGGAGTAGTATTTGACCGGCTAGAGGTGAGTAATACTTGTAAATGATATCCTGAGGGTTTTAAACCCCGAATTTGCACATCATAGTGCTGTATTGAGGTGACTTGCACGCCGGATATGAGCGTGGGGTAGAGCACCGTTGGGGATTGTGACTTGTTCCGTCCTGGTTGTTGATTTTACCGTGTATTTGACTGAAACTACTTGTATCATCATACTGTGGGCTAACTGCCATGTTTGGGCTTCGTGCCAACTATGTGAATCCTTCGGGGATTGATATTACTGTTTTAGCATATCTTGCATATCATTTGGTTTCAGTCCAAGGTTTTAAATACTGTTTTGCAAACTCAGCCATACTTCTAAGTTTTGAAAACTCAAATGATATTTTAAATGATATTTCGGGCTGAGAACTACTATTTTATAAATACCCAAGGGGCTTATGATGATTTTCTGGACTGAGCATGGATCGGGCTGCGCGCCGCAGCAGTATTATATTGATTATGAGTGGATCGGGCTGCGCGCTGCAGCGGTGTTACATTGATATTGAGGCCGAGTGCCTGGATGATTATACTGATATTGATATGAGGTTGAGAGCCTAGATGTGATGCCACGAGATGGCTTGTTATTGCGNTAGCGGGTACTAGAGTGTACTGTCATATGCATTGCATTGCACTCATGCATTTGTTCCTTATCTGCATTATCTGACATAATAATTATGTGCTCTTATTTCATTATTTGGTTGCTTCATACCGTTCTGAGCCTGAGGGGCTGATACTGTGCTGGGATACTGATATTGAGCCTGAGAGGCTGATGTTGTACCTTGTGAGTTAGGAGTGAGCCCGAGAGGCTGATGTTGTACTTTGTGAGTTGAGAGTGAGCCCGCGGGGCTGATACTGTACTGAGAGGTTGATATTGAGCCCGAGGGGCAGATTTCTGATTATTTCTTACTTGTTGAAATTATTTTCGCAACTGTTGAAAGGATCATTTTCAAAAAGAGGTTTTAAACTGAGCCAAGATATTTCTAAAGATTTCACACTTTTCACTGATTTTCTCAATTGAAAGGTTTTTTTTTCTCTGCTTCTATATAGCATGACGATATGTTTTACGTGATTTCTTACCGCTCAATTGTTACTTACTTTTATTACTCACTGGGTTGGAGTACTCACTTTACTCCCTGCACCTCGCGTGCAACTGCAGGTATTGATCACCCAGTAGCGGGATATTAGCTGATTGAAGGTATTACTATTGTAGCTGAGCAAGGTGACCGTCAGCGTTCGCGGCACTGAACATTGTCTTTAGAATTTCAGAATTAAATTTTGTATATTATTGGCCCTGTAGTTGTGTTCTGGTTTTTTTTAGATGCTCGTGACTTGTGACACCCCGGCCGGGTTATGTTGGGCTGTAAACACTGGTTATTATTGTCGTTAAGCGGTATTTATCTATTCATTTATGTTTAATAATTGTTAAAGAGACGATTTGGGTTAGTTGGCTGGCTTTGTCTTCACGAGAGGCGCCATCACGATCGGGTTCTGAAATTGGGTCGTGACAAGTAGCATATTGATCGGGAGCTGACTTCAGTCCAGGGACTTACGAGGTAGCCTAGCTGGCGTTCGCAGACCCAAGTCCCTTTCCATATTTTCTATTTGTTTTCATTGTACCGAGACAGACATTATGTATTTTTATTCAGACTTGTTTGTAGCACTCTTTAGTGGTTCGTGAGTTAGCGACTCCAGTCTTGGGTAGAGAAATATTAAGCTTCCGCATTTTGAGTTTTCAGTTATTTATGTTTTAAAAGACTTCCGCATTTATTTAAAGACTCGTTATTTTTTTTATTGTTGTGTTGTTATCCGAAATTGTTTAAATGTTTGGCTTGCCTTGCTCCAACAGTAGGCGCCATCACCACTCCCGATAGTAGAAAAAATCCGGGTCGTGACATGAAATAATCTAGGGAGATTTCATCTTCCTCACAAATCTTGTGGTTATGGTTTAGGCATGAAAAAATAAAAACAAACAGTTAGATTATATATATACACGCATCGACTTAAACGTAAGTAAGATGTACTTTTTATCTTTATCCTATTCCAAGCCGTCACAATGGGCATAACGAAAAAGTAGTGATAGTTCAATTGTCAAACCCATAATTAAGAAGAAAATTTAATGTATAATACCGCTATATCTGCAGTTAAAGTGTTAAACCAAAGAGTTTTAGCAGTAAAGTTTTAATATATTTTACAGGATTTGTTATTAATTTCTCGAAATTTTTGGTGGTATCTAAAATCTTCTCATCAAATTTCTGACATAGATTTGCTATCTGTAACAAAAGAAAGACAAGGTGAAAGTAAGTTAGGGTGTTCACGGTTCGGTTTGGTTGGTTTTTAATTAAAACCAAAACCAAACCAATTTAATCGGTTTTTAAAATTTTAAAATAAAAACCAAACCAAATTAAATACAAACCATCGGTTTGATTGTTGTTGTTTTGGTTCGGTTTTTCGGTTCTTAGTAAGCTAATGATAAGTCGATAATATTAAAACAACGCTAGACAACAATCTGAAAATAATTTGCCAAATTTTGTTTTTTATATATTTCTTTGAGAATTGAAAGTTTATTTACATGTTTATATGAAAAGAATGAACGAAAAACAAACTAAAAGTTTGCTTTCTCAAGCTTTAGCCATTGTTGTCTTGCAATTTGAATGTGTTTTCTTTACTCTTGTGGTGGTTTTTTTAACTCTTCTTTTAGGCAAAAGTATGTGCGGAGGGTTAGAGAATTAGAGTCTATTAATGAAAAGAAAATTGGTCGACGAATCTTATTGTTTTGGGCTTAGGCAATCTTTTAAGATATAACAGGATAAACCAAAATTCTAAATAACAATTAATATTAACAAAAAGATATTATATTGTATATAAATAATTATTAAATTTTGTATATAATTAATCGGTTTGGTTCGGTTTATTTTGCGGTTTTCTAAAATAGAACTAAAACCAAACCAAATATTATCGGCTTTTAAAATTTAAAACCAAAATCAATCCAAATCAAAAAAAAAATATCGATTTACTTAATCGATTTGGTTCGGTTTTCTGTTTGGATTGGTTTTCCGTCAAACCGTGAACCCCTAAAGTAAGGTATTGAGTTGAGAGTTAAATATCATCAGCACAATGGTGAAAACCTATTAATTCTAGACAGTTACAACTATAAATATGAAATTTATCTTTTACAGAGATCGTAATATTAACTAAAATTGAGGGAATCGTGCTTAGTTGTTCCAAAACGATGCAAACTCTTAAACCGGCCACTTGAAAGACAGCAAGAACACACGTGTTTCTACTGCAACTGGAAGGCAGAAATATTTATTTTGAGAATCCTTGATGGAATTAAATATAATTAACGTAAGAGTAGTAATGTCTTTCAAATAGAAGTCTTATACCAAACTTAGTTTGAACAGAAACGATTTCAATTCATGATTGAGGCTGATCCACCGAAATTTGAGCTTACACTTGTAGTTAATATCAAATTAGGTAAAGTTGAATATTACAAATTTATAATTTTATCCAATATAAATTATTTTTAGGAGCATAATTTAGTATTTTAGGAATATAAAAGTCTGTTGATATTTTAAGGATATATTCGTCGATTAACATTTAGCATTTTAATATTCATGCTTTTATAATAATACTAGTTTCTACGTTCGTGCGTTGCACGAGATTCTTAAGTGAATTGATTATGACATAATTTGAAATTAATTTTTTGAGATACAAAATGAAAGCATCATCTTTCATGCAAATGATGTGTGAAAGATATATTATTTTTTCAATAGAATTTTTGTATTTTGTTTATACAATCTAGGAGGGGAGGGGGATAATAACCACATGAAAGAATTTTTTCTCCATAATACTAAGTTAGGTAGAAATTAATGTCTTACACCAATGCACATTTGTTTGGAGGTTCATCGAAGTAAGATTTTCGGAGTACTTACTACGTAGAAGGTATAAAAGAACCAAAATCCTAGGGATGAAACTTATTTCTTTGAATACCATACCAAAACACATTCCCTAACAAAACGTGTCAATTGTCAAGCAGATATAAAACTTTTTCAGAAGCAATTGACTGAAAAACTTAATCAATACATACTAAAATTCCTAAAAGAAATCGTGGAATCCTAGAGTTAGAACTATAAGATAATTATGTTTTGTTATGTTTCAAAACTATTTTCCTCTATTTAGGCATAAAATATTATTTAACCATCAACAATTCCATCATAACAACACAAAACATAGTTGGCTTACTTTTCTATTTACGTACGTCTGGGACTTTGGGAATATTTTTTAACCTTTTTTTAAATGTAACGACCCGACTCGTCGTTTTGCATTTTCGAACTTCGTTCCCCTAAATAATATTTTCCGCACTTGCTTTAGCTAATTTATGACTTGTGTGGATGGGTGGTTCGAAAGTTAGAAGAGTCTGAGCGAGATTAAGCCTAGTTGCTTCTTTAAGTTCATTTAAAAAGACCAAGTTTGACTTCGGTCAACATTTTGGGAAAATAGACCCAGAATCATGATTTGACAATTTCTGATGGTCCGCGGGAAAGTGTGGGACCTGGGCGTATACCCGGAATTGAATTCCGAGGTCCCTAGCCCGAGTAATGAATTTTTATATAAAATTGTTAAGTTTAAGTTTCAAAGAATTAAATAAACTAAGAAATCATTGTTTTTATAGGTATCGAGTTCGGATTTCGATTTTGAAACTTGGTACAAGTCCGAAATATCAGTTAAGACCCACCCGTAAAATTTGGTGTCAATCCGAGTAGTTTAAGGGTGTTTTGACCCGTTAAAGGAAAATTAAGAACTTGAAGTTCATTAAGTTGATTCAATTGGTTTTGGGGTTCGACTCCTTGATTTAGCGTTATTTTGGGTGTTTCGAGGGTCCGACTAAGTCCGCCTCATAATTTTAGACTTGTCGGTATGTTCGGGCGGGGCTCGGGAGCCCCGAGCGTCAAATGGTCGAGGTTCGAGCGAAGTTGAAACTTAGAGAAAAACCAACTTTGCTGCTTCTGTCATAACCGCTTCTGCGGCTCTTGGACCGCAGAAACGGTCGTTTGATCGCAGAAGCGGTGTGGGGCAGCTCAGGGAAAATCGTAGAAGCAATTTCTAGACCGCAGAAGCGGTCCCGCATAGGCGGCTTCTGGACCGCAGAAGCGGTACTTCCAATCTAGGACAGGACCGCAGAAGCGGCCCTTTTTCCGCAGGAGCGGATTCCGCATAAGCGGAAATTCGTCCGCTGAAGCGAAAATCGCTAGGACAGTGGAGTTCATTAAATACGAACCCAACCCCATTTCTTTCATTTCTCATTATACATTTGGGCGATTTTGGTGATTCCAAAGGGGGGATTTCAACATAACATTACAAGGTAAGTAATCCCCACTCATTCTTAGTTTAAATACATGAATATTAGATAGATTTAACACTAATAATTAAGTAAAATCAAAGGGATTAGGGCTAGACCTAGAATTTTCATGAAATTAAGGTTTAACCACATAATTAGCTATGTAATGAACTAGAAATCACATATTAGTGATCCTTAGGTTATAGAGAATAATTTTCTTCGAAAATCTCGGGATCCGGGCACATGGGCTCGGGGGAGGAATTTAGGAAATTTATGGGAAAGGTTGGGAAATCACTTAAATAGTTAGAATTCAAACTTATAAGCCCCTATTGACTAATCCATATATTGTTTAACTAGTTCATGCGCTTTTAGCTTCGCTTTGAGGTTTCGGGCTTGTTCTTGATAGTTGGAAGTGCGCTTCGGAGCGAGGTGAGTCTCCTTTCTAACCTCGTGAGGGAGAATTATCCCTTTAGGACTAATAAATGATAAATTGCTATTAAATGCGGGGGCTACGTACATACTAGGTGACGAGAGTCCGTGCGTAGCTACTATGATATTAAATGTTTGTGTAGTTTAGGACACACATCATACCTAATGTGAGATATCCATTATTTGAATTATCAAAATGATCTTTTATGATATGTTAAGAGACTAGAGAAGAACGAAAAGTGACCATACGAATATTGCTGAACCTTGTAAGGATTTCCTTATGTATAAATGATGCCTTGTGTGCATTCTTGATGTTTTAATTGATATTTGTGGATCGGGCCGATCGCCTCGGTGAAATAGATGCATCTACGGTATGGGCCGCTCGACCCTCGGCAGTGCACAATTTATATTCTGTTGGAGCGAGTCGTCGACATCGGCATTGTTGCGTAAGATATATATATATATATATATATATATATATATATACACACACACACATGTATGCTCAAGCTTAGACCTTTCATGATTTATTGCTAATTATTGTAAAAGAGAAGGAAAAAAATGATAAAGGAAAGATGTAATTAAGAGCATGATTATGACTTCCATGATAACTGTTGTATAAGTTAACTATTTATGCCCTAAATTGTACATCATTATTGTAATATTATCTTGGCCTAGTGGGTACCAAGTCGACCTCTCGTCTCTACCTCTTCGAGATTAGGCGGGATACTCACTGGGTACGTATTGTTTATGTACTCATGCTACGTTTCTGTACTTAAATGTACAGGTTCTGAGGCCGATTCATCTGGTTATCGATCGTGCACGCGCCAGTGAGCTGCAGCAGAGACTTCTACGGTGAGCTGCTTCCCTTCCTGCACCGCTCAGCAGCCGGATGGAGTCTTCTTTTGTATTTTGCTGTCTTTATTTATTTCAGACAGTAGGATAGAGGTGTTTTGTATATTCTACTAGATGACCGTACTTGTGACACCAGGTCTTGGCACACACTTTAGTAGACTAGTTTTGGTTTGAAATATTATGTCCCTATATGGATTACTGTATCGGGTTTCTGAAAACCCCTTTTGGGATGCTTATTCCCCTTCTTAAAAATAGTGATGTCGTTAAACTTAGAAATGTCTTTCGCACTTGGCTTGCCCGGCAAGGTTGTTGGGCGCCATCATGACCTGTTTTGAAAATGGATCGTGACAACATGGTATCAGAGCACTAGGTTCACATAGGTCTCACAAGTTACGGGCAAACCTAATAGAGTCTTTTAGATCGGTACGAAGACGTTGTATTTATCTTCGAGAGGCTATAGGGTATTAGGAAAGACTACTCTTTATTCACTTCCTATCGTGCAATGGTTGATGTGCTAAATTTCCATTTCTATTCTCTCACGGATGGTGAGAACTCATACCGCTTACGTTCCGGACCCGGGAGGAGCTGCTCCCCCGGTTGCTAGAGACCGAGGTCGAGGTCGGGGGAGGGCACCGGCCCGTGGTAGGGCACAAGGGCGCCGCAAAGCCATTCCAGTCATACCACCAGCAGACCCGGTGGGGGATCCCATTATTGAGGAGCAGGGTAAGGTACCTGCAGCTGAGCCTACCCCGGCAGATTTCATGACAGCACCGGGATTTCAGGAGGTCATGGGCCGCATGTTTCGGTTCATGGACACTATGACTCAGGCTGATTTATTTCCAGCGGATCCAGCTACTTCACAGGTAGGAGGGGGAGCACAGACCCCTACTGCCCAGGCCCCATGTCATACAGCCGCAGTTTATCAGACCCCGGGTGCACTACCCGCAGATGGGGTTCAACCAGTTGCTGCAGTGGTACCCCAGCCTAGGCCAGCTGTGGACGGCGATCCGCAGAAGCTATTGAATAGATGGACCAGGTTGCGCCCTCCAGTCTTCGGGGGTGAGCGTCATGAGGATGCCCAGGATTTCATTGACAGGCGCAGGGATAGACTGCACAACATGAGGATACTTGAGTTACATGGAGTTGACTTCACCACTTTCCAGTTGGAGGGCAGGTCCCGTAGATGGTGGCAGTCCTATGCTCTTAGCAGGCCAGCAGGTTCTCTACCCCTTACTTGGGGTCAGTTCACCCAGTTATTTCTTGATCGGTACATTCTACCCTCTGAGAGGGAAGGGCTGCATCATCAGTTTGAGCATTTACAGCAGGGTCAGATGTCAGTGATCGATTATGAGGCGAGATTCTCTTAGTTATCTCGCCATGCACTTATGATACTTCCCACAGAGGCAGAGAGGGTACGGCGATTTGTTGCGGTATTACATCCCACTATTCGAAACAGTATGGCTCGAGAGGTGGAGATGGGCACAGGTTATCAGCTTACACTTGATATTGCTCGTAGGATTGAGGGTTACCGTCAGAGGAGTTTTGAGCAGATGCAACAGGAAAAGAGGGTCAGATTTTTCGGAGAGTTTAGAGGCGCCCCAGCTAGGGGTAGAGGTCAGTTCGAGAGAGGTCAGCCTAGTAGGCCCCCAGTTTCAGCACCACCACCTTCTCGGGGTGCTCCAGCGCGCTCTTATTTTAGCGCCATGCCAGATAGTTCTTATCGCCCACCAGCCGTTCAGGGTTCTTCCAGTGGGTATTCAGGTCCTCAAGATTCTTCCGGTTCTTATCTCAGTGCTATGCCGGAGAGTTCATACCGCCCGCCAGCCATTCAGGCATCTTCTAGTGGATCTTCTAGTTTTCAAAGTCAGCCATCTGGGTAGCAGGTCGCCGTACCACGTTGTTTTGAGTGCGGAGACCCAGGTCACATGAGGAGGTACTGCCCCAGGCTTCGGGGCAAGGCTATACAGTAGGGACAGTTGCCCATGGTTCCAGCACCAGTGACCCAGCCACCTAGAGGTGGATGACAGACCGGTAGAGGTCATCCTAGAGGTGGAGGCCAGACAGGGAGAGGTCAGCCAGATGCTTCTCAGTCGGGCAGAGGCCAGGCAGTAGGTGCTCCAGCCAGATTCTATGCTCTCCCGGCCAGGCCAGATGCATCGGCCTCATATGCCGTTATCACAGGTATTATTTCAGTCAGCGGTAGGGGCGCTTCGGTATTATTTGATCCAGGATCTACTTATTCCTATGTGTCCTCTCTGTTTGCTCGTTTTCTGGTTACTTCTCCTGAGTTCTTGGGTGTTCATGTTCATGTGTCCACTCCTATGATTGTGTGGTTGTGGATCGGGTCTACCGGTCCTGCGTGATTACTTTCTGTGGTTATGAGACTAAAGCAGACCTTGTGTTGCTTGATATGCTTGATTTTGAGGTCATTTTAGGCATGGATTGGTTATCCCCATATCACGTCATCCTTGATTGTCATGCCAACACTATTTCGCTAGCTATGCTAGGATTGCCGATATTAGAGTGGAAGGGTTCCATAGCTAATATGCCTAGCAGAGTTATTTCTTTCTTGAAGGCTCAGCGTATGGTTGAGAAAGGTTGTTTGGCTTATTTAGCTTATGTTCGAGACACCACCGTAGAGTCTCCGACGATTGATTCAGTGCCAGTGGTCCGAGAGTTCGCCGATGTTTTCCCTTCTGATCTTCCGAGCATGCCTCCGGGTTGTGATATTGATTTCTATATTGACTTGGCTCCAGGCACTAAGCCTATATCTATCCCACCGTACAGGATGGCTCCTAAGGAGCTGAAGGAGAAGTTGGAGGAGTTGCTAGCAAAGGGGTTTGTTAGGCCCAGTATATCGCCTTGGGGTGCACCGGTGTTATTTGTGAAGAAGAAGGATGGGACATGCGGATGTGCATTGATTACCGCCAGTTGAACAAAGTCACCATCAAGAACAAGTATCCATTGTCCCGTATTGATGATTTGTTTGACCAGCTACAGGGTGCCAGGGTGTTCTCTAAGATTGACTTGAGGTCAGGGTATCATCAGCTGAAGATTCGGGATTCAGATGTTCCGAAGATTGCATTCAGGACTAGATATGGCCACTACGAGTTCCTGGTGATGTCATTTGGCTTGACTAATGCCCCAGCGGCATTTATAGATTTGATGAACATGGTGTTCAGGCCTTATATTGATTCCTTTGTTATCGTCTTCATTGACGACATCTTGATATACTCGCGTAGCTTGGGGGAGCACGAGCAGCATTTGAGAGTAGTGCTTCAGACCTTGCGAGAGCAGAAACTATATGCTAAGTTCTCCAAGTGTGAGTTCTGGCTAGAGCCAGTGGCATTCTTGGGGCATTTAGTGTTAGGAGAGGGTATTAAGGTGGATCCTAAGAAGATTGAGGCAGTTCAGAGTTGGCCACGACCTACTTCAGTGATGGAGATCAGGAGTTTCCTGGGGTTAGCAGGTTACTACCGACGATTTATGCAGGGCTTTTTATCTATTGCATTACCTTTGACCAGACTGACCCAGAAGGGTGCCCCATTTTGTTGGTCTAATGAGTGCGAGGAGAGCTTTCAGAAGCTCAAGACTACTTTGACTACTGCACCGGTTCTTGTATTGCCCTCCGGTTCGGGGATGTATACTGTATATTGCGACGCTTCTCGCGTTGGCTTGGGGTGTGTATTGATGCAGGAGGGGAGAGTTATTGCGTATGCTTCACGACAGCTGAAGGTCCATGAGAAAAATTACCCTGTGCACGATCTAGAGTTGGCGGCGATTGTTCATGCTCTTAAGATATGGAGGCATTATTTGTATGGGGTATCATGTGAGGTTTATACAGACCATCGCAGCTTACAGCACTTATTCAGGAAGAGGAATCTTAATTTGAGACAGCGCAGGTGGCTTGAGTTACTAAAGGATTATGACATTACCATCCTTTATCATCCGGGTAAGGCGAATGTGGTCGCGGATGCCTTGAGCAGGAAGGCGGAGAGTATGGGTAGCTTCGCATTCATTCCTGCTGTGATGAGACCATTAGCTTTGGACATTCAATCCCTAGCTAACAGACTTGTGAGATTGGACATTTCGGAGCCCGGCCGAGTTTTAGCATGTGTGGTTGCTCAGTCTTCGTTATTAGGGCAGATTAAGGCCCGGCGGTTCGATGATCCGAATTTGGAGGTCCTCAGAGAGACGGTACTTCAGGGAGTGCCAAGGAGATTTCTATTGGCGAGGATGGTGTGTTACGGCTTCAGGGTTGTGTATGTGTTCCTAATGTTAATCCCTTGAGGGAGAGGATTCTAGAGGAGGCCCACAGTTCGAGGTACTCCATTCATCCGGGTGCCAAGAAGATGTATCGTGACTTGAGACAGCATTACTGGTGGCAGAGGATGAAGAAGGACATTGCGGAGTATGCGGCTAAATGTTTGAATTGCCATTAGGTCAAGCATGAGCACCAGAGGCCAGGTGGCCTACTTCAGCGGATGCCAATTACGGAATGGAAGTGGGAGCGCAGTGGTTGGGTTGTCGCGGACTCAGCGGAAGGTTGATTCAGTGTGGGTTATTGTGGATAGATTGACCAAGTCCGCCCATTTCATTCCAGTGGCGACTACTTATACGGCAGAGAGGTATGCTCAGATTTACATTCGGGAGATAGTGAGGTTGCACGGTGTGCCGGTCTCCATCATATCAGATAGAGGCCCTCAGTTCACTTCCCATTTCTGGAGAGCTGTTCAGAGTGAGTTGGGGACCCACGTGGTGCTTAGCACGGCATTCCATCCTCAGACCGACGGGCAGTCGGAGCGGACAGTTCATATTTTAGAGGATATGCTTAGAGCATGCGTGATTGACTTTGGAGGGCAGTGGGATCAGCTCTTACCCTTGGCAGAGTTTGCATATAATAACAGCTATCAGTCCAGCATAGAGATGACCCCGTATGAGGCCTTATATGGTCGGCGTTGTCGTTCTCCGATCGGGTGGTTTGAGCCTGGTGAGGCTAGGCTGCTTGGTACAGACTTGGTTCAGGATGCCTTGGATAAGGTAAAGTTGATTCAGGAGAGACTCCATGTGACGACCCAAAGGGTCATCACCTATTTTCCTTATCTGTTCTGTGCTTCCGAGGCCTTGAAAACCTCATTTTCTATCGCCTCGATTTGCATGCGCAGTTCTGGCGCGTAGCCGGAAAATTTTTGTGTTGGAATATATGAATTTTGTGAAAAATTTGAAGAATGTTGATATTAATATGATTATAGTTGACTATGGTCAACATTTTTGGTAAACGGACCTGGACCCGAGATTGGACGGTCCCGAAAGGTCCGTAGAAAAATATGGGACTCGGGCATGTGCCCGGAGTCGAAATCCGAGGTCTAGAACCAGAGTAAAAGAATTTTTCTGTTAAATTATTTTTCTGAAATTATTAAGGGAAATGAAAATGAAAATTGATTAAAAGACTATGGTATCGGGCTCGTATTTTGGTTCCGACGCCCGGTACAAGTCTTATATATTGTTTAAG
>MU760809.1:58065-79205 GCA_026770625.1 Nicotiana glauca
ACATATGTTGCTTAGTTGAAGGGCCTAATAGGAACAACTCTATGTTTAAGTGTCCAAGTGATAAAAAAAGGTCAAGTTTAAGGGTCCAGTTATCCACTAAAAATTTTCTTTTCAAAGACATTCCACTTTAGATCTTTATGTGTGTAGAATCATTAGTGGTATTGACTCTTACCCACCATTTTTCTTTCTATTTCTCACACATTTATATTTTTAAATATTTTCTTAGTTGTTGTTTAATAATTGAGTATATTTTTCAATATTACCAGGAAAATTGATTAAAGATATATTATTTGAGTAGGAAATAGTTCAAATATAATATAGGTATATTTTTTCTCAATTTCAACACTTTATGTAGTTCGTTTAATATTGCTTTTATTTTCTCTTAGTATTAGATATTATGGAGTGGTAATATAATGTAGGGAGGATTCTTATGAAATTGATTTTATTCAGCCTTCCTATATATTATTAATAAAAATTTAATAGACAAAATATATTATTTTTAAAATATTAAATATTAAAAAAGTAACATAGAAGGTCTTGTAGTCCAAAAAAATATGTCATTTTAATTCTTTTTCTATAAGTTCTTCTATTTCACATTTTAGGACTATTTTGATCTATCAATATTGTATTCGTGCCTTTATAATATTATAGACTCTCCTTTTTCTAAATGAATTTGGACAATATAATACATTCTTAAATTAAGTTAGTAATAGCACATTATAATACGTTTTTAAATTAAATTAGTAATAGAATTTTTTAAGAAATATTCCTAAACATTATAAAATTACATGACTAAAAATATGTCTTTATCCCAAAAGCAATTATTCTAATAGGAAAGCTAACGTGTTCCTAAAGGTATTGAGTTTACATGCTAACATGTAGTACTAACAAACTTGTAGGCTCCCATTTCCGTATCTAGCTTGAAATAAGAATTCGTTTTGCTCTTTTCGATAAATAATTTAGTTGAAATACCCAGTCCTTCTCATCTCCAGTTCCATGACAGCATGCATGGAGGTTGTCGAAGCCCAAGGGCGAGAAACCCCATATATATTTTCTTCAGAAGAATCTCCTCAACTTGATTGTGCTGTTATTGAACAAATATTATAGAGAAAAAGATTTATATTGTAGGCTACAGAGAAGATAGAGAAACTCACACAAAAAAAATTCTTCTTTGCTATAACACTCATAATTAAAATTGTCGTTCAGTTTCGTTTCCCATGAAGCTTGTTTCTTTATTTACCATTTTGAAAACCAATAGTAACATATTGAAGATTTTGTTAGTGAATCTGATTTTCAAATTTGAAGTAAAAAAATATGTATCGTGAGCTTTTCATATTTATTTTTTTTGTCTTGAATGAGAAAAATGATTTAGATGGTTAGAGAAAAAGAAGTTGCAATCAAGGCCACTAAATTTTCATAGGGAAACATGGCTGCCATCTAGATATGTATTGAAAATTAATGGAGCTTTACTTATTGGAGCAAATCCGTACCCTAGCATTATATTTCTATACTTTAAATTAATTATATTAATAAAACACCTAATGGTAATCATGTAGGATTCCTAACTTGAAATATTATATCCTAAAGCTAATAGGATTACAAATATCTAGAGTTCCGATTATGTCCTTTTATTGTGAGTTATTATGTTTAATATTATAAGGTTATTTTTGCAAACCGACATTATATTCATGCTTTTATAATAATATAGACTAGTCTTAGAGTACGCGCTTTGCGCGTGTACTCTCGTCGAGTAAATATAAATCTTAAGAAAAATACATAAATATTTATATAACATGTGTATTTGAGTTATAAAACAAAAGTTAAGAAAAAGTATAAATTTTTAAGAATGATAATTATTGATCATATATAACGAACTCAATAAAGGAAAAAACTTCTCATAAAAGTATTCAATTCGTATAAATCTATATTATTAAACTTAAATGTATTCCAACTCTGTTTATTTTAGTATAAACAAATATAGAATATAATTGTCACGATCCGAATTTTCCCACCATCGGGAGTCGTGATGGCGCCTACTATTAGGAGCTAGGCAAGCCAACCTTTAAACCTTTTCAATTAACATTCACAATAATATATATAAAACAAAACAATTAAATAAAGCGGAAGACTTTAAGCTTTTATAGCTGAAATAAAAATGCGGAAGTTTGAAACATATTTCTACCCCAGAGTCTAGTGTTACAAGCTTACGGATAGTTATAGAGTACTAAAAACATGTTACGATCCAAAAATTCCTCCGAAGGAGCCGTGGTGGAACCTAGTCTCTAAACTAGGTAAGCCTAACATTAACCGAAATAACATGGATACTTATTAACTTCAAATGAAATTTCTCTAAACGATTTACAATTCCCAAAACTGGTAGTACAAGTCATAAGCTTTTCTAAGAGTAGCTATACAAAATAAATACATCACTGCTCCGAACAAAAGGAACATATGGAAATAAGTACAATTGAAGGTGACTCCGACGACCGCGAACGCTGCTGCAGGTTTACCTTGAGTCTCCACCGCAACGATCAACTACTATCGATCAAATACCTGGATCTGTACACAAAAATGTACAGAAGTGTAGTATCAGCACAACCGACCCCATGTGCTGGTAAGTGTCTAGCCTGCCCCGGCGAAGTAGTGACGAGGCTAGGACCAAACGCTCTCATAAACCTGTGCAGTTTATAGCGTACAACATAATAGGAAGCAAATAACAATAATGGCAACAATGATCAACCAGTGATATAAATAGCAGGAAACAAGAACACCATAAATGTTTCTCAACAAATAATAAATACAAGTGCAATCAATTGATTGAGTCCTTCAAATATAAATCTTTCGCCTATAAATCCTTCAAGTAATAATCTCTAAGATAATATGCTTTTCAATAAATATATTTCCTTCAAATAAGTATCTTCCAAGTAAGCATCTTTCGAATATAATTCTTTCGCGTAAAGGTCACCGTGTGACGTCTCATTTTATAATCATAATTAATATAGGTCTCAGCCCACTTTCATATTATCACGGCACCTCGTGCCCACATATTTCTGTCTCACATTTCTCAACAACATTCTCATGTTACTCAGCTCACAAGTTCCATAACCCAATACAATGACGAATATTCAAGAATACTCATTCACTTAACATAAAGTAGACTACATCTCCCAACCCAAATGGAAATCAACAAGAAAAGATGATGTTATTTTTAGAAATCATTTGATTTAGCAAATACCATTTTCAATTGAAGTACAATATCGAATGAATCATTATATTTAATATGAGAAATAAATAATTGAAACATAGTAGAAATTTCTTTTTAAGTAAAGTACAACCTTGACGGTTTAAGAAAAATTTGATTGAGAAATAAATTGAGTTAAAAATGTAACAATTGTTGAAATTTGGAGTATTGATCATATATATAAAATAAAAATAAAAACAGAATATCAAGAGAATTATAAAGAAATCAAAGTCGAACCACTAACAAGAATAAGGAAAACAAAGGTATATTTCACTTTCTTTTCACATCTTGTTGCAGGCGTGTAACCCGATCCCATTTCCTATATCTCGTGGCAGGCGTGCCACCCGCTCCCATTTCATGTATCTCGTGGTAGCCGTACCACCCGCTCTCATTTCTTTATATCTTGTGGTAAGCGTACCACCCACTCCCATTTCAATATATCTTGTGGTAGGCGTACCACCCGCTCCCATTTCAATATCATTTGTGGTAGGCGTACCACCCGCTCCCATTTCAATATATCTTATGGTAGGCATACCACCCGCTCCCATTTCAATATCATTTGTGGTAGGTGTACCACCCACTCCCATTTCAATATATCTTGTGGTAGGCGTACCACCTGCTCCCATTTCAATATCATTTGTGGTAGGCGTACCACCCGCTCCCATTTCAATATATCTTGTGGTAGGCGTACCACCCGCTCCCATTTCAATATATCTTGTGGTAGGCATACCACCCGCTCCCATTTCATTTTTAACCGAGTGTACAATATATTACCGGCAAAGAAACCAATAACAAATAATCAAACAATATATTACCAGCAAGGAAGAGCAATAACAAATAATCAAATAATATATTACCGGCAAGGAAGACCAATAACAAATAATCAAACAATATATTACCGACAAAGAAATCAATAACAAATAATCAAACAATATATTACCGGCAAGGAAGACCGATAACAAATAATCAAACAATATATTACCGGCAAGGAATACCAATAACAAATAATCAAACAATATATTACCGGCAAAGAAACCAATAACAAATAATCAAATAATATATTACCGGCAAATAAACAAATAACAAATAATCAAACAATATATTACCGGCAAATAAACCAATAACAAATAATCAAATAATATATTACCAGCAAGGAAAACCAATAACAAATAATCAAACAATATATTACCGGCAAGGGAAAAGAGATGCTATAATAAACTATCCCGGCAAAGGAGAACCAGCTATAACCAAACTTATGAAATTTCTACTTAACACAATTGATACAATTACTCAGTCATAACAATTACTTGCTCAGCTTCAAAAATCTTCAACCAAGTTCTCATAAGCATCAAATAAGAATACAACAATTTAGCAATTTAGGACTCACGGTCATGCTTGACCCCCAACGCATAGATACTCGTCACCATGCCTATACGTCGGACACATCACATAATAAGTAGCAAATATACTCAACTCATATTCCCTCAAGCTAGGTAGACCAAACACTTACCTTGCTTTGCAATCAATTCAAAATTCCAACAAGTCTTTGTCTCGCCAATTCGTGCCCGAAATTCTCAAATCTGAGCAGCTTTGTAGGGATAACTTCGTTTGAATTATGTTCAGCGCCAGTCTTGAACTCGGCTAAATAACTTCCAGGAATGAAGTTGGGTGCTTCTTTGACGGCAAAAACGGAAGCATTTTTGATGAATTTTGTGCTGAAATTAACGATCTTAGCCCGACCTTCATCATCGGGTATGTACTGATCCAGCTTCTGAATGCCGTTAACTCTAACGACGTCGTCGACCTTTCTAACGGCAGCTGCACTGTAATCATAGGTAATATTATACAGCTTCTTCACCGTTTCTTTGCCGGAATTAATGAAATCCCAGATTCCCATTTTCCCCCTTGCTACTTACCTCGGAAACTAGGGAAAACTAGAAAAGTGGTAATCGTATTAGTGTATTATACACTGGAAAGGAGAGCCAACTTTCGTGCTTTTTTTTAGTGAGGCTTTTAGTCATTTTCTCCCACTAGTCATCATATTTGTTTAAATAATTAACATCAAATCACCAGCAAAACCTTTTAACTACTTCAATAGTTATTATATTATATAGATGTCAATCAATAGAATCAAATTAACTTCAATAAGACTTATCTCTAACTACTTACTACATACATGAACAAAAAACTTGTGTTTCTTATTTCAACTAATGATATATATATATATATATAATGGAATTATTTTACATTTTTTCGATTTATAAATCAAATCAAACCAACATATATAGAATTCATTTTTCAATGTAGATATTCTTTTCGATATTCTCGATCGATTTTTTTTTTTTTAATCACAGCATGTTGACATCACTAAAATTCCAGTTTTCATTTTCATTTTCATTTTTCTTAAACATTTTCAGAAAATCTTTTCACAGAAAAATTCATTTCTCGGGCCTAGGACCTCGGAATTCGATTCCGGGCATACGCCCATGTCCCGTATTTTCCTACGGACCTTCCGAGACCGTCAAATTATGGGTCCGAGTCCGTTTACCAAAAATATTGACCGGAGTCAAATTTACTCATTTTAATATCAAAATTTCATAAAATTTTATATTTGAGCTTCTAGCTACGCGTACGGACTGCGTACGCAAATCGAGGCAATTATAAATAAGGTTTCCAAGGCCTCGGAAGCTTGGAATGAATAAGAAAACAAGTGATGACCCTTTGAGTCGTCACAAAACAAGTCTGAAATGAAATTACATAATGTTTGTCTCGATACAAAGAAAACAAACTAAAAACAAAAAAGGGACTTCGACCTGCGAACGCCAGCTAGGCTACCTCGTGAGTCCCTGGACTGAAGACAGCTCTCGGGCAATCCTACTGGTGCGGTCCAAAAGCTACTCCTGGATCTGTGCAAAAAGATGCACAGAATGTAGCATCAGCACAACCGACCCCATGTGCTGGTAAGTGCCCGGCGTAACCCCAACGAAGTAGTGACGAGGCTTGACCAGACTACCAGATAAACCTGTACAGATATGAAATATACTTTGCGGAAAATAAACAAAGAGATAAGCAGTTCATAAAAGGAGGGAGAAACATTATGGGGGGACAACAATTATAAACAAGGAGTCTAAATAAAGGCAAATCAGCCAACAAAACTCAAGTCCGGAAATAACATATTTATCACATACTTTGTTGCGGCGCGCAACCCGATCCAATCACTCAATAACACTGTTGCGGCGTGCAACCTGATCCGTGTGGATATTATTTACCCTTGTTGCCGAGCGCAACCCGATCCGTATGGATATTAATTATCCTTGTGGCGGCGTGCAACCCGATCCGTGTGGATATTAATTATCCTTGTTGCGGCACGCAACCCGACCCACTAATATCATACTTCCTCATCCAAACATCAGTCACAACTACGGAGCAAGAGAAAAAATAACCAGTAAAGAAATCCCGGCAAGGGAACATAACAACACAACTAAATCTCGGCAAGGGAGTAAGTTAACATCACCAATAAAACCTCCCGGCAAGGAAGCAATAACAATAACTTTCACATCCCGACAAGGGAGATAATCACACCTCTTTCTATTTCTTTCATTTTTTACTCATTAGTTCTTTTATCGTTCGAGCCAACGCTCCCAAGGGTTTACAATTCATAATTATTTCTCATACTTTTCACATGATATAAAGATCATCGATTGAACATGTAAGAGTCGCAACAATATCATAATAAGTACAAGTAAGGACCCACTGTCATGCTTGACACTAGTGTATAGATACTCGTCACCATGTCTATACACCGTACTCGACAAATATAAATTAGCAAATTAAGACTCTACTCCTATTTCCTCAAACCAAAGTTAGACCAAACACTTACCTCGAAATCTCCAAACTCAACTCAAGCCTCTAGTATAGCTTTACCCTTCGAATTCACCACAAAACCGCTCAAATCTAGCCACAAATTACTCAAATGTATCAACAAATGCTAGTTAAATCAATTTGAATGCATAAGAATGAATTTTCCAAAGTTTTTCCCAAAATTTCCCAAAATGCCCCCTGGACCACGTAGTCAAAACCCGAGGTTCGAACCAAAATTCAGTTACCCATTCCCCCACGAGTTCATATCTATGATTTGTTTTGAAATTGGACCTCAAATTGAGGTCCGAATCCCCAATATTAGGAAAACCTAGGTTCTACCCAAAACCCCCAATTTCACCCATGAAAATCCTTAATTTTAAGATGAAAACATGTGTAATGATGTTAGAGATTGAAGAAATTAAGTAAAAGTTGACTTACGAATGGTTTGGAGAAGATGAATTTCTTGGAAAATCGCCTATGGAGTTTGTATTTTAAAAGAATGAAGAAAATGAGTTTAAAATTCGTCTAAGTATGAAATAACTGAGCCTCAGGTATGGGAATTGCGAAACTGGGTTCGCAATCCTGCCATGTTGGGAATTGCGAAGAATAGTTCGCATTTGCGAACAACGAGCCTCCGAGCAGACTTCGCATTTGCGACTGGGCGGCCCTCGCATTTGCGAACAAATTGTCGCATTTGCGACCCAAGCAGAGATTTCCCCTTTTCGCATTTGCGATGGAGGATTCGTAATTGCGAGTCTCGTATTTGCGACAAATCTTTCGCAAATGCGAAAATACCAGACCTGACCTGCAACTTTTTTTTCCAAAGTTCAAAAATGCAACCCGTGGCCTATTCAAATCTCACTCGAGCCCTGGGGGCTCCAAACCAAACATGCACACAACCTCAAAAACATCCTACGGACTTACTCGTGCGATCAAATCGCCAAAATAACATCAAAATCAATGAATCAAGCCTCAAAATCATCATTTTCATTTCAAACTTCTTAAACTTCTAACTTTAGATATTTAGGTCCGAAACATGTCATACGACGTCCGATTTCGACCAAACTTCGCAGAAAGTGCTTAACACATATTTAAGACCTATACCGGGCGCCGAAACTAAAATACGGGCCCGATACCAATATTTTCTCACGCATTTTCTTTTCAATATTCCATATCATTTTCAGAAAAATAATTTCTTTCAAAAATTCTTTTCTCGGACTCGGGACCTCGGATTTCGATTCCGGGAATACGCCCGAGTCCCATATTTTTCTACGGACCCTCTGGGACCGTCACATTACGGGTCCGGATCCGTTTACTCAAAATGTTGGCCAAAGTCAACTTTAACAATACTAATATCAAAATTCATCAAATTTTTCACATAATTCACATATTTCAACATAAAAGCTTTCCGGCTAAGCGTCCGAACTGCGTACTTAAATCGAGGCAACTAAAAGCGAGATTTTCAAAGCCTCGAAAGTACGAAAAAAGGGAGAAATCCAGTGATGACCCTTTGGGTCGTTACAATAATCTTCTAGGAATTTGTTATACAATGAATCTTTGTTTGCAATCTTATTTACAAATTTCCACCATCTTTTGTTAATCTTATTTAAGTTATGGTGATTATTCACTTTTTGGCCAAATTTTGAAAAATAGATTTAAAAATAAAGAATTAGATTATAATTAAAAATAAAAATACTAAACGGATTAAGGGGCAATCTTGTAGTACTTTGGAGAAAGCATAAGATGAAAAAAAAAATTAAATAAAGAACTCTAAATGTAATGGAACTAAGAATTATAATTGGTTCGAGCATCCACGGGGAAAAGAAATTGTCTTTTTTAATTTGAAAGATTACAAAGGATCATTTTGTTGTAGTTTACGTCATTGTAATAAGGAAAGAATATATAAGTAGAATATTACTCGATTTAAATTTCTAAATTTTAGGAAATTATATATAATTCAAACAAGGAAAGAATTAAAAACTAATATTTTAGCCGATTTTAAAGTCCTAAATATTAGAAAAACTATTAAAGTACAAATTTCTCCAATATAAAATTATTTTTAAAGGGTAAAAACGGCGAACAACATTTCGCTAAGGGCCTTCGTGCAATATGTTCCTACTACATAATCTTGAACTCCTATAGTCATACAAAATTTACACGGACAAAGAAGTCAAGAATACCTACATAAAGGAACACTGAACATGTTACATTGTTGCCTCATTGCTTTGCGACTCGCACAAAATATCATTTTTTTATATGCTAATTAATCTAATTTTATTTATTACAAGAATTGTCTAAGATTAATTCCATCTATCTATCTCAATTGAGAATACGTTATGCCAGCATGCCGTCTTGCTTTTGTTGTATCCTTTCATTCTTGCTATTTTTACCTTTTTTTTATTGCTATGCACATAATAATTAATAATGGTTCTATTTGGGTTATGAGGGCTAGGGTTTTTTTGGTTTTTTTTTTTATTATGGGTGTTTTTCTTTGTATAATTATGTGGTGCTTTTTGAGCAGGGCAATAAGGGCTAATTTTTTGGAATTTTGGGTGAAAACGTCGTGTTCCATGCTTGATTCAATATAATATCTTTGATATTTTTTTTTTGTTGTGTTGTTTAATTGTAGGTTTTCATTAACTACTGCCGCATGCATGAAACATCAATCCTTCTTAAGGTAATTTAATTTTCTTGATCATATAAATTCTCTTTTAAAGATTAATTTCATGTATGCATCTTAACGGAGAGAAAAAAAGTAAGTTGTGTAGTATTCTTATTCTTTTAAAGATAATTTTTAAAGATAAAAATTAGGAATATATGCTAGTCTTGGAATACGTGCATTGGTGAACCTCATCTTAAAAAAATAAAATTTAAAAAATGATCTCATAAACTTTATTAATATTTATGTTTGAGTTTATATAAATAAAAGTTAAAAAAATTATCGATTCTATTTTAGTGACTCAATAAAAGAAGAAGCTTTGCCCTATCAAGTCTTCAAAGTTCTAAATTTTAATTTTGTTTCTAACATGAATTCATTATAAATTGGCAAGTTTTATGATGGCTAACCGCCTACCGCAACCTTCCTCCTTTATGCTGGCGTGGGATTCAGGCATTGCTATTGTTGTTGTTATTGTGATTGTTGTGATATTTGACATGAAAACTATTTATGAATGGTTAAAAAATTATTAATTCAACTCTTATTAGAATTTTGTATTTTTATAATAGTTTAGATATATATATATAGATGTAAATAGATAGATATTATGATCGTCTATCATAAAATTTTAGTGCAAATATATGATCCTTAAATCACATGCCAACAAAGATATGGTAGATTTAGTTTAATTTAAGGATCTAAATATAAGAAAAAATGTAAATTCTAATATTAACTTTTTAACATTTTTTTTTTGGTAAGAAAGATAGGCAATATTATAACATAACAAAATTTATATAAGGTTATAGTGGTGGATGCCTACAAGGCATCTTTTGTACAAAAAGATCCATAGATAAGAGAACTCCCCATATTGGGGTAGCAAAACTAGATACGAGAGCAGAAACTATTAAAGTAGGTTGTTTAGTACATACAGTAAAATTTACATAACTAGAACTACTAGACTGCCGAGTATTCCGGAGATGGAGCATGCCCTTCTGGTCTTGGTGGTAAGAAGTTTGTGCAAAAAGTGGAGGTGTGTCAAAAGGTAGGCATTGCTCCTTGACATGCCCTGCACCATATTTAGCTAGTGTGTCTGCTACACTGTTCTGCTCCCTATAGGTAACTTGTACCAATGCTCTATCCGGCTGTCGGAGTAATGACCTGCAATCAGTAACAATGTTAATACAATTTAAGGCAGGGGAGTTTAACATACCAAGCACATTTTGTGCGTCTGTCTCAATGATGATTGGCAATAGCTTTTGTGTGGCAGCAATCTGTAAGCCTCTGAGGAGGGCTAGTAATTCTATCTGGATAGGGCTGCCCTGTTGGACATTTCCCGCAAATCCTATGATCCAATTGCTTTGATGGTCACGTATGACTCCTCCAATCCCATAATTACATTGTGTGTGACAGCAGGATCCATCAATATTTAATTTGTAATATATATGGTCAGGTGGATGCTACTTAATATAAGTAGGAGTCTTTAATAACTTTTTATTAGAGTGTTATTTGTTGAAGGAATTCTTTAGTTTTCTAAATGTATAAAAGTGGATATGTCAATCAACTTTTACTAACTTCATAAAAATTATTCCATAAATTTATAGATTGTTAGGTATCTTAATTTTTTTTTTCTTTTATTAGATTTATTTTATAACTTTGGTAGTTATTTTAATACTTTTGGAATATTTATTTTTAAAATTAACATATAATAAGCAACCAAATCGATTGTTTTCAAAAGTAATTTCGTGTGTCCAAAGCCAAATAAAATCCCCGTCGATTTTCAATAAATAAAATTGTTAATATTGTTTCTGCGTTCAAGTTTTATAAATGTGTAGGTTTGTTTGTGCCTTGAGGTAGAAATATAATCATATTTTTAAAATAAATGATACGTCTACAATGTGAGGGAGGTTACCTTTTCTAGAGTTAAAGTTTAGTTTTTCTATACGGAAAAAGCATACTCATAAAAGTAACAACATGCTAATAGTTATTCACCCAAATTAGAATAAGTAATGTATTTATATAATTTTTATTTTTTTAGTTTAAAATTCTAAATATTAGGAGCTCCTATATAGTCCAAATAAGAAAAAACTTAATAGTCAATATTTAATTTAATTTAAAAATTATAAATATTAAAAAAATACATAAATGATAATTTTGTCTAATGTAAAATTTATTTTTAAAAGATAAAAAAGACGAACATATTTAGCTAGATATATATACTATCCATATATATAGATTTACAAAAAGAAAAGCGCACGTGAAAACACGGTTGCTCCTATTTCTCTCGTTTATTCCCTAATCCTCGATTGATCCCCTTCTTGCTCACATCTCCAAAACCCTAACTTCAACATGAGTTCTTAGTTCATATCATAAGCTTCCACTTTCAACAATGGAGGTCGAAAATTCAATTCCTGACCACAAGCTCTGCGGTTTCTTCCGTACTGCCGTTAAAATTTCGCCACAATCGCACTCCTCCGAGCTCCGCCGCACTCCCCCTTTAAATTCCAAGTGTCATATAGCCGGCGACGGTTCTAATGCGCACTTCGTGTCTGAAAACGACGTTGTATTGTCTCCAATCGTTTCTCGGGAGCAAAACGGCACCGTTCCGACGATGAAGAAGTGGAGCAGAATTGGAATGGTGCATGGTAGTTTAAGCGTGGTGCACCAATTACACAAGCTTGTAATGCAAAAATGCTTGAGAATTGTTGCTAGGGTTGTTGAGGTTGTGGATCACGGCAGCGGTGATGATAATGATGATAATGATGATGGTGAAGTTAGGGTTGTTGTTTTAGTGGACGTGTACTTGCCTCTAGCTTTGTGGTCCGATTGGCAGTTCCCTAAATCTGGTCCTGCTGCTGCCGCACTTTTCCGCCATGTCAGGTGCGCATATCCCGCCGTTATTTGAGAGATTTGCACAAATGTACAGCCCAACACCCTACATTGCACCTACATAGCGTGTTCTTAAGTTTGCAGTTGCATAACCCTACATTGCACCTACATAGCGTGTTCTTAAGTTTGCAGTTGCATAACCCAGCCGCATAACAGTCTTATTTGACACCATCAACCATTTTGCATATTTATCTACATTTCAAATACTAAATCATCAAAACTGTAAAGAATATAAATGGAAAAAAATGATTTTGATTAGGATTTCGAAGAAACGTTCATATCAATAACAATGCAATTAAACCTCTGTATAATTATCGTGGGGCCATGGAAATCTATTATGTAATTAATTTTACATTTATTATTATTATTATTATCACTAATAACTTGAGCGTTCTCTATGCTTACCCAACATTAAGGCTGCTTGGTATATTAGTCGAAGTGCGTGCAAGCTTGCATGTGTAGCACTGTCATAAAACAAAAAGAAAAAAGATAAAGTTCATATGTACAATTTAGCTGGAAAGAAATATAAGATGTTTTGATGGAAAGAAGGAATCTCTAGGTGTTGTAAAGTTCAAATATCCAAGAATTAGTTGTGTTGGTAGCTTGCACGCACCTGACTAAATCTACGTGGTACTTGCTACATCCCACTAGACCCTACACCCTAAAAAGATATATTTGTACTTATAAAAAAAAATAAAAACATGCTCCCTCCGTTCCAATTTATGTGAACCTGTTTGACTGGGTACAGAGTTTAAGAAAAAATGAAGACTTTATGAATTTGTGGTCCTAAACAGGTCAAAAAGGGCTAGAGTATTTGTGTGGTTATAAAAGCTTCTCATCAAGGGTGAAATTGGAAGTTTAAACTAAATTGTTTCCAAATTTAGAAAGGGGTCATTCTTTTTGGAACGAACTAAAAAGGAAATAGGTTCACATAAACTGGAACGGGGGAGTATATGTAATTCAAGAAAAAAATAACAAATTTATTTATAGTGTTTTCCTTAACAACTAATACACTTATTTGCCGATTATATTTGTTGTTTAGTTTCACTTAATTCAATGTAACTCATGGGCAATGAGGAGCTTGCCTTAGTGCCTAGCCTTATATTGAAGCACAACGTAAGCAACGCGAAACGCCATCCCTGAGCTTTTCTTGAGATTCATTGCACCTTAAATGCGCCTTTGACTAGCGGATGAAATGTGTAAAACTTTGTGAGCACAACATGGAAAATCCAACTTGCACATAAAAGCAATTGCAACATGGGTGTTAGAAAGTTTAACCATATTGTACAATTTTCTAAGAGAACGCTACACCCTTTGGATACACCAAAGAAAAACTAGAGATGGAGATCCAAGAGACGTCAATTTTTATAGATGAATTCCTGTCAATTTTATGAGTAAGCAAGATTGGGTTCATATTCTATGAAGGCATTGTAATTGTGTACTATATAACTTTGACGTGCAAGGATACAATTAATTTATTTATTAAGTGGGAACTATATGTTTGAAAAAAAAAATTATTTTATAAACTTAGTGAACTATTAATTTTTATGCCAAGCCAGGATCATCCAAAAAGAATGTATGATTGAGGTTATCATTTTCTCATGTTTATACCGTTACTGGTCTGTTAATTGTTAGAAAACTTTAAGTATAGTGGAAGGACCTATTCAGCTCTGTCGCTAGTCAAGCTACTGATTGCTCATATGGGTAATTAGGGAACAATACTGGATGATTAACGTTTAAATATACCGTTGACACAACAGACAGTCATTCTTTTTAGAAATTCAGAATATCAGCAGTACATTAGTAGTGTAGAATAGGTGCTAATGACTTCTTTTTCTTTCCTGTGATGAAGGCAATCTGACATAATCAAGAGGAAAAAATTTTCCATTTTAATTTTGTTTTGTTATAGTTGGAACTATTGTGACTTGAATGTGCAATTGCAGACAAGATCTTTTTTTTTTTTTTTTGAAGTAAGGTGTTGTATTTCTGGCATCAAGAAGATGCAAATAGTACAAAAGAAGAGATGTTAGCTCCAGTACATCATGTTCTATTCTAATCATAGGGAGCTAACCGAAAAATTAGGCCATCAAGCCAGGCTCATTGAGCCAATAAAGTCTAGAAAGGGAATAAATTTATTTACACGGGAGACATTACTCCAATTAAAAAGATACACCAGGCATCTAGCTTTCAAGAAGTGATTAGGAGTTGAAATGCCATCAAAACATCTTCGATTCCTTTCTGTCCAAAGACATCAAAATATGCACCCTGGACCATTTTCCAGATACTTTTCAAAAGCTCCAACTTTCAACTGCTATCTTAACACTCTGAGGTAGTGTCCAGCTGATACCAAAAATTGAGAAGAACATGTGCCATAGATCAGTAGCCACTGTGTAATGCAAAAATAGATGGTTGATTGATTATAAATTTAGTTGGCATATGTGGCATGTATTCACAATCTGGAAGCTCTTCCTACAAAGATTGTCTTGGGTCAAAATAGCACCTTTAAGAGTCTTCCATGCAAAACAGCTGACCTTTGTAGGCAGTTTGGTTTTCCATATTAGCTTCCAAGGCCACATGTCAATAACATCATTCGATGCACAAAATTTGTTGTAGCCTGCCTTTATTGTGTATGCACCTTCCTTAGAAGTGCCCCATGTTAGCTTATCTGCATGTTGGATACTCATTGTAAAGTTTGCTAACCTTCCAAGTAGATCAAGCACTCCTTCTATCTCCCAGTCTTGCATGTTTCTCCTGAAAAGGACCTCCCAAGTGTTGTTGGATCTATTCTGTGCTACTGTTGTGTTAGGATCACTAGCTAGTTGGAATAAAAATGGATAAGTTTCTTGTAGCGTGAAGATCCATAGCCACTTGTCCTTCCAAAATTTCACATGTGCTCCATTTCCAACTTTGAAGGACACTTCTTGTTGGAAGACTTCCTTCAGGCTGTTAATGTGTTTCTAGGGCCCAACCCCATGAGGAGCTCTAGTGGTTGTGGTGCTTCAATTATCCGGTTGACCATATTTGGCTTTCACTATTTCCTTCCATAAGTTAGTGTCATGTCTCCAAAGCCACTTCATTGGCAAACTCTTGTTGTGCTTTGAAAGATTTCTAAATCCCAGACCACCTTGTGACTTTGGTTGAGTTACAGTTGCCCATTTCACCAAATGGAATTTGTGACCTTCACTGTTACATTCCCATAAAAAGGATCTCCTCAATTTGTCCCGTTGCTTTTGAACTTTACTTGGCATAGGGAAGAGGGACATGATGTAAGTTGATATGCTGTCCAAGACACTATTGATCAGAGCCACTCTTCCACCCATTGAGAGATATTGCATCTGCCAAGTTGCTAATCTTTTCTCCACTTTCTCAATCACACCATTCCACACTTCCACTGACTTATGTTTGGCTCCCAAGGGTAGTCCAAGATAGGTTGTAGGAAATGAGCTAATGCCACAACTCATTATGCCTGCCATTTCCTCCAAGTCAGGTACCACATTGACAGGATATATCATGCTTTTCAGCATGTTTATGTGCAGACCTGAAATGGATTAAAAAATAAGTAGGGTTAGATTAAGGTATTGCAGCTGCAGTTTTTCAGCCCCATAGAAGATTACTATGTTATCTGCATATAGTAGATGTGAGACTGAGATTGAATTTCCTGAGTTGTTTTTATCCTGAACCCTTCAATCCATTCTAATTGTCTTGCTTTATCAAGCATTTTGCTCAAGCCTTCCATTGCTATGATGAAGAGAAAAGGTGATAGAGGGTCTTCCTGCCTATTCCCTCTTTGAGGGGAGAAAATCCAACTGGAGATCTATTAATAAGGATTGAATACTTGACACTGGTTAGGCTGAACTTGGTCCACCTTATCCATCTTTCACCAAACCCCATTCCTCTTAGTGTTAACAGTAGATAGGGCCAACTGACTTGATCAAATGCCTTCTCTATGTGTAGCTTGCATAAAATTTCAGGAACTCCACTTTTTAGTCTCTCATACAGTAGTTCATTTGCAATGAGTGTTGCATCAGCTATCTGTCTATCTTTTAGGAATGCATTCTGTTCCTTGAGATAAGCTAACCCATCCTTGTTTTTGTCCTTTCTGGTAAAAGTTTAGCCACATCCCCTCTGCAGTATATGCAGGTCTTTCTTTATAACAGATAAGCTAGACACTGGTTAGGCTGAACTTGATCCACCTTATCGATCTTTCACCAAACCCCATTCCTCTTAGTGTTAACAATAGATAGGGCCAACTAACTTGATCAAATGCCTTCTATTTGTCTAGCTTCCTTGAAATTCCAGGAACTCCACTTTTTAGTCTCTCATCCAGTAGTTCATTTGCAATGAGTGCTGCATCAACTATCTTTCTATCTTTTAGCTCGCATTCTGTTCCCCTGAGATAAGCTTCCCCATCCTTTTGTCCTTTCTGCTAAAAGTTTAGCCACTATCTTATACACACTTCCGATAAGGCTTATTGGTCTAAAGTCCTTGAGCTCTATTGCACCTTTTTTCTTGGGAACAAGTGCAATAAAGGAGGCATTGCTGGATTTGACCATATAACATTTATGGTGGAAATGATTGACTGCTGCCATGATGTCGGCCTTGATAAAGTCCCAAGTTTTTTGATTAAATGCCATTGTCTAGCCATCAGGCCCCGGGGCTTTAACTAGTGCACAAGAATTGATGGCTGCCATCACCTCTTCCTCTTCAAAAGCTTTTTCCAGCCACACCTCTTCCTCCATCGAGATACTAGCTAGGTTTTCAAAGTTGACACTAGGTCCCCATTGCTCATTTTCTGAATAGAGCCCCTGATAAAAGTTAAGGATTTCAGTTTTGATGGACCTTTTGTCCTCAGTGATATCCTCCCCTATCTTTAATTTGTCAATGCAATTGTTCCTTCCATGGGAGTTAGCCATTTTCTGAAAGAATTTAGTGTTCCTATCACCTTCTTTTAGTCGTAGACATCTTGATTTTTGTCTCCATGAGACCTCCTCAACCTTTGCTATTTGCTATAACTCCACTCTTAGCTGTATTAGTTTCTCCTTTTCAAGTAACTTGTGTCTGGGCCCTGTTCTCTGTTGCTTTCTCTAGCATTGCTAACTCCTCCAGTAATTTATTCTTTTGTGTTTCCAGTTTGCCAAACTCCTCTCTGTTCCAATTAGTGATGTCTGCCTTGAGCCTTCTCAGTTTCTGCACAAGTATAAAATCTGGACTGCCTCCTAGGCCCTAGCAAATAGCTCTGCCACCAGTTTTTAATCTTATTAGTGAAACCATCCCACCTGTAGCCACATATTTTCGAATTTGAAATAAGAAGGGGTGGCTTCCCCGTCACCACACTTAAGAAGAAGGGACCTGTGATCACTCTTGGGAGGGCTAGCTGTTTGATAGCTTTGAAACTATCACACCATTCAAAAGAAATTAAGAACCTGTCTATTCTCGATGCTTGGAATGAGTCCTCGCTCTGAACCAGGTATAATAAGCACCCTGTAGAGGCAAGTCTATAAAACCCAGGTCTTGAATAATTTCTGAGAAAAAATACCATGGCCCTGGACCTTCTAACACAGTTGTACCTTTCACTTTCATATCTACAAACATTGAATCACCCCTATTACCCATTGCTCATCCCAGATAGACCTGATTGCTCAAGTTCTAGCCATAGTTCCTCTCTTTCAGGATTTGTGTGTGGCCCATACACCCCTATAAAACACCATCTGAATTCTTCATGTGTACTTTCTAACATGCATGATAGATAACCTTGATAAGTACCCCTGATTACTCACTGTCTTTTGTCCCATAAGATGATAATTCCTCCACTATTCCCTATAGATTTCAACTCTGCCCACTCTACCCAACGATTACCCCATATTTGTCTAATCCAGGATACTGGGAACTTTTGGATTTTTGTTTCTTGCGAACAAGCAATATTTGGCTTCCACTTATGAATCAGTGATGTAGTTGTAGTCCTTTTATTAGCATCATTCAATCCCCGCACGTTCCAGCTTAATATTTTAACTTTCATCCAGGAAAAGCTTTGTAAAACCTGTCTCTATCCCCTTTCCTTTTTCCATCGTAATTTAGGCCCCATTTCGGTCTCTCTAGCTTCTTCTTACCCTTTTTTTTAATCCCTGCCAGGTGACTTTTGCTTCTGCAACTGCATCTGTCGTTTGATGATATCATAATTTCATGTTCAAACCCTTCTACGTTAACTCCAAAAGCCTTGCAAGCCTTTAACTACACAACTTTTGTCCATCTTGTATGTTCATAAATATTAGGGGTATTAATTACTTGCATGCTTGGAGAGCCTTCATACCATAGGAGAGCAAGAGTTTCGCAGGAAGAGAGCTCGACATCCGAACTACTTAAAACTTCAATTGATTGTGGTCTCCTGCATATTTTGTGCAGTATCTTTTCTCCTTCGTCGTCTGCCTCTGAGGGGCAATCACAACGAGTCACTGAAAAAGGTTTGGCACTGGGCCCTTCTGAGAAAGAAGCTTCTAGCTCCACCATTAGTGGATCAAAATAATTAACAGAGATGTAGGGATTGGGCTTCAAAACACATAGGTCAATTTTAGGCCCAGCTGCTCTCCAGATCTGTTTTATTAATTTTTTCCTCTGTGCATGCTTACCTTTTGGGCCCTTTTGATAATATTCACGATCCACTAAATGGCCCAAATTTTGAGCCCTCTCTTTAACCCCACCATTTGCTTTAGTATGCCTAACAACTGACATCTTGACCGTATTCCCTGAAATTGTGGTTGCCCCCTCAACCATTTTTGAATTAAAGCTGCCAGGCCTAATGCGGTTAAAGAATGCTGGGTGGTTCGATAGGTCCTTCACTTTGCTCGAGGAAGGTTTATCAGAAGCTGCCGCCTTCTCTACTCCGACGACAACTGAAGCCTCGCCGGAACTTGCAATTTTTGTGAGTACGTTCTCCAAAAGTGAAATTTTGTATCTCATATTGCCTATTTTTAAATCAATGACCCCTAGGTAGTTCATCTCTTTGTCTTTTACACAGATTCTGGCCTAGAACATGTGCGCCCTGTTTTTCATGGCCTCATCGGTGCCTATGAATCCACCATACTTATCTCCTATGTATTGGAAAATAGTTGATGTCCAGCCATGCAGAGGAATTCCAAAGGCTTTTATCCACTTTTGCCCCACTTCACCGTTGGCCGGAGGTGACCCAGATTCCGGCGACCACCACTCAAGAGATAAGTGTCTACCATTCCAGAACCAATCCCCTCCTTTTACCCTGGCTGCTTCCTGTCTCGATGACAACTCGAAAAGGAACTGATTGTGAGCCATCAGAGTGACTCCGAGGCCCGCAGTTACTTTCCACCTTGTGATAAACCATTTTTGGATGACTTCAACTTTGGGGCTTTGGTTAAAAGGATCATTGAAGCATCCAATCAGACACTTGGTGAGAAATTGGGAGCTCTCATCAGCGGCAGCAACACCTTCTTGCTCGGCAACTTGCGTAGGCCATTGAGGAATTCTAGCAACTAGAAAGGACCTCTTTTGCGCATCTGCTAACTTTTTTAACTCATAGTTAGAGGCCTCCCCCAAAAATTGTAATATTTTTCCAGCTATATCTCTCCACTCCTGTTGTAATCATTTTCCGGTATTATTCTTGCTGATTTCTTGTCTCCAATCCAAGTTTCAATTCTGATGTATCTGCCATAAACATTATAGTTTTGATACACCTTGTATAAATAAGCTTGTATCTTTCTTCCCAACCTTCTATAAAAATTCCCTGAAGCTTGTTACATCTGCTCACATACCCATCTGATGTCCTCATCGATCTTTATTTTACTTGTAAACCTACTGCCCCTTTCAATCCACAAAAACCATCTTTCATTATCTTCGATGTCGATAAGCTCGTAGGATTTGTCACCTGAAATAAAAAAGAGTTTTTCCCCCATGCTATTCCAAGGAGAAATTCCACCAGAAGAGGAGTCAGAGAGTGACTGAAAAAGTAGGCACATTTCCCAAGTCAGAGAAAAGACCTCAACATTTTCTTCAAACTTTGAAACTTATAATTTTTCTTTCGGCAAAGGGCCAAATATACCCCTCTACTTTCAAATATTGTTTGTCTGTACCATTCGTTATACTATTAGGCTATCCATACCCCTACCGTCATACTTTGGAACAAAAATACCCCTATTTTGGATGGAATGCCACGTAGTAGCACCAGATTAAAATGACCCCTTTTTTTTACCCAACCCGTTTTAAAAAAACCCACAAGCCCAAACCATATTTTCATTTTTCAGTTTTTTTAAGAATTTTCTTTTGTAAACTTAAAAAAATTGCAAAATATTTTTATTTTTTTAAACTGAGTAGATACTGAAAAGATTTTGCAAAACAAATTGTAAAAACTGGAAAAAAAAATTATTTTTTTAACAAAATATTTTTTTTGTAAAAACAATAAAAACATATTTTTTTAAACTGAAAAAAATTGTAAAAACTGAATTTTTTTTCCAGTTTTTAACAAAATACTTT
>MU760809.1:90273-113838 GCA_026770625.1 Nicotiana glauca
AAAAGGTTGGCTTACTGGGTGAAATAAAATCCACTTTCTCTTGGTTGTACGGCATTTAGTTTTTTATGAAGCCCAAGCCAGTTAGAATGATGTATTTCTTGAATGTAAGTAAGTTTGACAAATCCGAACTGGAAAACCTTATCGAGTTTGCTCCTACAAAATATTGGTGAGTAATTTGTTTTGCTGCTGTTATAATCCAATATCAGAGTTAGCCGCCTGATGTTCTGAGAAGCCTTTCGATTTCTGGAAGATTCAGCTTTTGGTTACCCAGCATGGAGTCCTTTTTAATATATACCATATCTTTAGGTACTTTTATCTCTTCCTCTTAAAATTCATGTCCCTCGAGAAAACAGTTCCATTCTGACCTTAAGAAAAAGCAGTTCCATTCTGTACATCCGTATTTATAAATTAGTAGTGTCTCCAAGATGAAAGTCCTGGTATGAAGGTTCTAGAGTTTCAAAAGCACTGCCAGGTTTCTTGTGTGAATTTAATTGTAGCCATAGCCCATAAGAAGTCATGGTTCCTGCATTTAAATTATTCTGTCTCTCACCATTGCCTTTAAGCGCCTTTGTTTCCATGACCAAAGGATGATTTCTTGCATTGATACCTGCTGTTTGCTTACATGGGTTTTGCATGATTTTGCTGTGCTTTTGACTTAAGATAGGATAAGGGGAAAAAAGGGAAAAGAAAAATGCCCTAGGCGCATTAACCTCCTTTAATTGTCATTTAACAGGTTGATGTAGAACCTTGTGAACCTACGACCTCCAATTAGCAGCGGTGAAAACTTAATTATAGCCCCAAGGATTATACTTTATTTTGGGCTAGTAGCCATAATTTCCAGGTAGTTGGTAGCTGATTTGATTTGTGGTAATCGGTGGCTGATTCCGTTGTTTTGATGAACTGGCACTGGAGGATCTTGGCTATCAAAGACTGGCTATATGATCTGCCGTACAGAGGTGCCAAGACAAATAACTCTCTTTATGCTATTGTCGCCCTTTCATTCTATGTGGTAACCTGAAGTTCTTCAAAGGCATCCCACTTAGAATAGGTAGTTGATATTTGTACATGTATTCATCTGTTCAGAGGAATTCCACTAGTGTGGTATATGCTGATTTTTTTTTTCTATTGAATCTTTCATTTTTGGAAAAAAAATTTCAGTGCATCCATGAAATTGAAATTGATCATTTTGGCTGAATCTCTGGGCATCCATGTGCACATCTTGTTTTCCTGTTGTAGACGATAAATTGCGTCGAGGAAATAAAATCAAGATTGAAAATATTGCAACAATCGTAGTATTTTATTTCGAATATTTGGGTGTTACAATCTCTTTGAATCCTCTGATTCTACTTTTCTAATATAAATTCAAGGGCCTTTAAGCTTGATCTTGAATTTGAATTTGATTTATCCATCGCGAACACTTTGATTATTGCCACGAATTGTATCACGAACAAGTAGCCTTGATCTTGAACGCCTTGTATTCGATTTGACTTCGTTCTTGATCTTGAGTTTGATTGCTTGAACTTGAATTTGATTTGTTCTTCGTTCTTGAGCCTGAACTTGATTTGTTCTTCGTTCTTGAGCTTGAACTCGATTGCTTGAAGCTTGAAACTTGTGGAGGAATTTGCAGCGTTTGATCCACGAGCTCTTTCTTGCATGATAAGAACAAACTCTTTCCGTCCAATCAAATTGAAGTGTGACATAGCCGCATTTGATAGGCCAGAACATGTCACTTGCACACGTGGCGCGATTTCATTGGCCTTTCCGTGTGATTGGGCATGCTTTGTCATTTTGACACGTGACATGGTCCTATTGGCTCTTCCGTTTGACTTGGAGTGCCGCATCATTTGACACGTGGCACCAAACTGGGCCTCTAGGAAGATGACATCTTGGGCTTAATGAAGTGGGCTCATGATTTTAGTCCAATTAAATGGGCTAATCCAATGGATTAAGACTTATTTATTTAACCCATATGTGTTGAACTTATATAATTAATTCAATTATAAGCCCATAATATTTATTTGGACCAACATATCTTGAATTTAAAATATAGTTCAAATTATTTTACATATTCAAACTTTCAGTAAAATTTATATGTCTACAAATGCCCCAGCTTCAAGTATTGTCGGAGCATAAACTTGATTGTTACCGACCAGGCCTTGAAGTATCAGTGAAGTCCCAAACACGGGTGTCAAACTAGAGAGCTTCGATCGGAATAATTTCCGCAACTAACTTGCACTTTGCCTTAAAAGTATTAATGATAATTCATATTTGAACAAGAATAAAAAAAACCGTAATGATTGAAGTTTATAGTCTATATGTTGTATTCTTATTACATTCACGTAATTACTGTCCGAAACGAATTCGTTGGCAACTTATATTCTTTGCAAGATAGTCTTCTTCGTTTCTAATAAGGATTCCAGGAGATAAACATGTGTCCTCGATTTTCTTTCCATGTTGGAAACTAATTGCTGCTGACGCCTTTCCTAGTCAAGTTCTTGTAGAAAACTAATTATAGCAATGTCGCACATCGAAATCTCACTTCCCAATCAACTTCATAGGAGATCTATATAAAACCCATGCTCATATTTGTTGAGCATCAATTCGCAGTATTTGCAAGCCACTTGAGTCTATTTTTTGTGGACTCGGAAGTATTTACGTGAAGGTAATTTCTTCTTCTTTTCTTATACTTTTTTTGTTTTGTTGTCTTTTTTCTTTTTTGTAGGTCAAGCGAGAAAAATATGTTATTGTTCAACAAGATGATCCACGCATGAAGAGCGGTCTTAGGGTGTGAGGGGATGAATACTCATCCTTGTCCGAATATTGGAGAGATTACTCTCATGGCTCGACTACCGGAGCGATTACTCTCAATGTGGCCCGACTACCAGAGAGATTACTCTCAATGTGGCCTGACTACCTGAGAGATTACTCTCAAAATGGCCGACTATCAGAGAGATTACTTTCAATATGGCCCGACTACCAGAGAGATTACTCTCAAAATGGCCCGACTACCGGAGAGATTACTCGCAATGTGGTCCAACTACCAGAGAGATTATGCTCAAAATGATGTTACTACCGGAGTGATTACCCTCAATGTGGCCCGACTACCAGAGTGATTACTCTCAAGTGGCTTGACTACCGGAAAGGCCAACTTAAGGTGCAAAGGGACTCATACGTCCACCTTAAGATTGGAAAGTTATAGTTCCTTTTAAGGACAAACCTACGAAGAGGCCAGCTTAAGGTGCAAAACGACTTATATGCCCACCTTAAGATTGGAAAGTTATAAAGCCTCAACTCGAAGACGACATCGACCTGAACACTTGGAAAACTTTGAATATTTGGCGGACTTTGCAAACTTCAACTCGAAGATTCGGAGGGCTTAAACAATTCAACTTTAAGATTGGCGAATTTGAAGTTGAAACTTGAAGACCAAAGGACTTGAAGACTTTAACTTGGAGGGCTTAAATATTTCAACTTTAAGACTGGCGAATTTGAAGACTGAAACTTGAAGACCGACGAACTTAAAGACTTCAACTTTGAGACTTGGAGGGCCTAAATATTTCAACTTGAAGATCGGCGAATTTGAAGACCGACGAAGTTGAAGATTTCAACTTGGAGATTTCAACTTGAATGCCGACGGACTTGAAGACTTCAACTTGGAGACTTCGAGGGCTTAAATATTTCAGCTTCTCTTTTGCTTTACATGTTCAATTTTTATCTTAGTCGTATAATTTTCAGCTTTACGCGCTTGTAACAAAAGATTCATATCTTGCGTTAGGGGTGTACATGGACCTGGTTGGTTCGGTTTCTATCAAAATCAAACCAAACCAATTATATCGGTTTGGATTGGTTCGGTTTTGTCCGGTTTTTTGGATTTTCGGGTTTTTTTGTTACATGAATATTATTTCAATCTTACGTTATTAAAATTATAGATAAAGCTTTGATAAGTGAATATATGTTTAGTAAATATGGAAAAAATCGACAAACATATGATATATTAAAATATTCTAATTGGAGAAATTTTTTAGTAACACATGATAGTTATTTTTCTTAGTCGTCTAACAATAATTTTTCGTTAATTTACGTTTTCAAGGTTAATACATGAGAGGATCCCAAATATTTCTACATTTTCTAAAGAAAAATCACTACAAAGTCTTAAAAATATAAATAAAATTTATATATTTATATGTCGGTTTGGTTTGAGTTTTTTTATTCAATACCAAACCAAGTCAAACCAAACCTAGTTGGGGTTTTTAATCGGTTTGGTTTGGTTTTTCGATTTGATGCGGTTTTCCTGTTTGGTTTGAACACCCCTACTTGTAGTGGGAGAGTCCAAATAATGAACCGTTTGATTTCTCGAAAATTAGACTTCAATATCTAAAATATATCCAAAACTTAGAATCAAACACCTTTAGAATTGCCCCGGATAATATTTTGAAATCAACTTTATATTGCACCACACTATCAATTCCAGATTTGCGCAGTCTCACCAAAAAATTCACATTTTGGTGTAGAAATATCGAAATTGCAAATTGTTTGATTTCAAGAAAACTAGACTTCAAAATTTAAAACATATCCAAAATTATCAATCAAACAACTTCAGAATCGTCCCAGATAATATTTTGAAATCAACTTTATATTGCACCACGCTATCAATTCCAGATTTGCGCAATCTCACCAAAAACATCATATCTTGGAGTAGGAACGTCGAAATTATGAATCGTTTGATTTTTCGAAAATCAAACTTCGAAATTTAAATCATATCCAGAATGCAAAATTTAATACCTTAATGATAGTTTCAGATAATATTCCAAATTCAGCGTAAAATTTTGACATGCTGACGATTTCAAATTGCGCGACTTCACCAAAACTTTTGCATCTTGGTATGGAAACCTCGAGATCGGAAGATGTCTTACTTGCCATCAATCGAAATTCAAGAGCTATATTCTCACGAATATCTTGGGTCAAGTCTACCGAATTTGAAACATTTTGGCAAGCAATCTTTTCCTTATACTTGTGTTTCCTTTTGACGCCTCTCTTCTCTTCCCTTTTTTAAAGGCAGAGGGCGGACTTGGAGACCAACAAACTTGAAGGTTTGGCGAACCTGAAGACATAGAGAATCCCTGAGACTTCAATGCAAATACTTGACATCCTCCTAAAATCGGCCTATTGAAGATATCAATTTACCATGGAAGGTTGACCCCCTTTAAATCAAAGAGATCAAAGTTCAACATGAGGATGACGTTTCAGCTTGATTTTACATTCCTCCATACTTCACTCGGACAACAATTGGGGCAATATGTATCTTTTGAACTTATGCGACTAACTTAGAATGAAACTCTAAGCTGCCTATGTACCTCGGTGAAGAGGATCAAGTCATACCGTAGTTTAGAATGGGTAGATTTTTTTTTTTACGTCCTAACTTTTGCCTAGGCCGCCTCTTTCGAGATTTTCAACCTAGCAGACTCTTCTTTTTGGGCCGTACACAGTTTATACTCTTGTGGGCTAGGAGTGTAGCAACATGCAGTTTAGACTCATGCGTCAAAGAGCGTGGGACTTCACGGATAATACTTCTTCAAAAACTTGCCATTGATAAGGCCGATTCTCATGCCATCTGCATCAACCAGCTTGTAAGCCCCACTTGAGTAAGCTTCTTGTACGACATATGGCCCATCCCATTTTGAAGTGAACTTCCCTACAGGTTTATGGGAAGTAATTATGGTTCTTCGTACGGCAAGGACTTGATCTCCTACATGAAAGGATCTCGGTCGAACTCTTTTATTGAAGGCGCGAGATAATCGAGCTTGATAACATTCAAGACTCTGTTGTGCTTCCAACCTCTTCTCATCAAGAGCCTCCAACTCTACTAATCGAAGTCGGGCATTTTCTTCATCAGTGATCCCTTCTTGAATTGCTAGTCGTAACGAAGGTGTTTGACGCTCAAGTGGCAAGACGGCTTCGACTCCATAAATGAGTGAATAAGGAGTTGCCTGCGTCGACGTGCAATGAGTCATCTTATATACCCATAGAGCTTCTTCCATACGGTCATTCCAATCTCGTTTGGATTTGCAGACGACTTTCAACATTGTACATCGAAGAGTTACGTTGCTTGAAGTCAAAGAGATCACAAATCTTATTCATCAGCCTATTATCGGATGGCTTTCCATTATCTGTTATTATGTAATGAAGAATAGCCAAAGCGATAGATAATGTTTACTCGGATGAAACTTGCAATATTTTTCTTCTTTACTTCCTTAAGAGCAATAGCTTCGGCCCATTTTGAGAAGTAGTCAGTTGCAACCAAGATGTACAGGTGCCCACTAGAGGACTTTGGTAGTGGTCCAACAATATTTGATCCCCAAGCGTCAAACGACCAGGATGCAACAGTCAGGTGTAACACTTCAGGAGGTTGATGAATAAAATTCGCATGGAATTAACAAGCCTTGCATCTTCGAGCATAGTCCAAGCAATCTTTTACCGTCGTTGGCCAATAGTATCCCATCCTTTTTACTAGTTAGAGATAGCCGGTGCTGAGCACGGGCCCAATAACACTGTGCTTAATATAAAAGATTTTCACAAAAATTGAGGTCACCCAATTAGCCGTCCATTAAATTGCTTAAACTAATAATAGCCGGTGGATGTATAATATATGTATTATGTGTGTATAATTATATATATAATATATAATTTATGTAAATGGCTAGAAAAAGTAAATAATAAATATGGTCGGCTATTTGTGTAAAAATCCCTATATTATAAATTTGACCTATTGTTCCAAAATATTATAAATTTTGGGTCTACATCTGTCATTGCTATTATCATAAGTATGTGTTGTGATCTACATCTTGCGGCAATACTGTTATAAATTTCTTTCTTTGGGAACTATAGATTGTGGTTTACATTTTTTAATACTATTGTAAATTTTATTTGGCAATTATTTACCGTGGTCTACATTTTATGATACTGCTATAAAAAATTTCAGAAATTATTTTTCGGAGTATAATTAAATAATTGTGATGTTGATGTCTTGGTCTGTTTAACTTAACTACCAAATAGAGAAATATTAATTTCGAACAAAAATAGTGGTGTATGCACAAAAAATGAAAGTATGAGATTTGAAAATATAATTTGCTGTTGGAATGCATACATTTTAGTTTGACAAATCACAGTAATAAAAAAATGGAAATTTTTTTGATTGTGCACATAATTGATGCTCGGTAGTACTCGATAAAGTGACAGAGTTAACTGACTTTATTACTTTTACTTATCTTAAATTTGGTGAGGTCAATAGAATATTGGTCAAATTAAGGTAAATAATTTTTGGTAGATAGTTTTAATAGTTTCACTTTTTCTTTTATTATTCCTTAAATATGTAGTATATTAAAATTTTGGATTTAACTCGTTGACTTTCGTAACTTTTCATTGTTTTAAGTGTAGTACCTTTAAAACTTTGAGCCAAAAAAAATTAATTCAGTTATAATTATATTTTCCTTTTAAACCTTATTATGTGTTTTAAATTTTCAATTTAATTATCACTTACAAGGTACTGAAGCAACTGCAATATTCTAGAACATTATAGTACTACCATTGCGTAATGTAGTTGGTATCTATGACAAGGTTATAATTTTATTTCATAAATTGTGGATTTACTATCTTACAATAATTTATATTTTATGTAATTAAAATAAAGACCATTTAAAAAGCTAATCACATAGAAATGTCCAAACCAAAAAAGGTTTTTAAAATTTTATGTGGGATCACAACTCAAGTTAAGTATTTGTACGTAGTCTCTGAACTTTTAAATATAGTGGGTTAATTTACATATATTGATCTTAAGCTAAATCAAACAATCCCTCAAGTTAAATAATTACAGTATGGATAATATTATACTCAGTAGTCATTAAAGTAGCTTTAGCCACGTAGATATCAAATAGACATTAAAGTACAAATTAATACTACATGTGATGAGAATCTGAATGACCCCACGTTATTAAATGATGTGCCTGACATATTTCCGAATCTAATCCTTAGCGGGACTACCTGCTTATCCCCTATAGTTAGAGACTTAGAGTAGATTGTGGAGCATGGATGGACCAATATGAAATATAGTGAAACATTATGAAATGACAAAAATACCTTTGTGATGAAACATACATGTTGACCATGTCCTACTTATCCTCACTTATATAATAGTAGTAGATATGGGAGTGGAGCTTTGGTCCAGACGTGTGTGACTCACATACCCCAGAATGCGCTTCTTGCAATGCTTGAAGTGCTTCATCTTCCCCTAAGCATCACAAGAGTACTCCCTCGAATGATCTTTTGTATAGGGTATCTTTGTAGTAAAGGAAGCGAAGTGCACGGCGACGGATTTCAGTTCTTCTCCGCGGATTTTCTGGGAGTATCCTATAGCACAAGTAGTCGATAATGGGTTGTCTCCATTCTTCTTTCTCGACTTCAGAAACAACGACAAGATGCTTGAGTTCATTTTCTTCACCTTCAGCTTCATTTGTCAATGATACTACCCATTTTTGGCAACAAGTAACTTGCGCTTGATTAGGCAGGGTTAAAGATGAAGCTAGGGCAGCTAAAGCATCCACCTTCTTATTTTCTTTCCTTGGCACATACTGAATAGTCACATCATCGAGCCACCCCATTAAATTTTTGGCGTAATCATGATATGGGTGTAGTTCAGGCTTCTTGACCTCATAACTACCTAAAAGCTGATTGACCACTAACTGAGAGTCACCAAAGACTTGCAATTGCAACCGCTTCATTTCGGTAGCCATTTCAAGCCCAAGTTTTAGTACTTGATACTCACCAATGCTGTTAGAGCAGAGTTGCGTCAACGTAAAAGAGTAGGGCAGAACTTCACCTTGAGAAGTGACAAATACTACACCAGTACCAGCTCCTCCGCGATGTGCAGCACCATCAAAGTACATCTTCCATGGAGGCTGAACTTCAATGACTATGGCATCCTCATTAGGTAGTTTGTCAGTTAGCTCCCAATCATCAGGTATAGGGTGATCTGCCAAGAAGTCCGCTAACGCTTGTCCTTTTATAGCCTTTTGTAGGATGTACACGATTACAAATTGTTGAAACTGGATTTACCACCTTGCTAGTCGATCACTAAGGACATGTTTTAACATCACAAACTTGATGGGATTCGCTCTAGAAACCAAACGAACGACATGAGCTTGAAAGTAGTGCTTCAACTTTTGGATTGAGAAGACAAGCGCCAAACATAACTTTTCAATTGGCGAATAATTCAACTCATTTGGTGTCATCATCCTGCTCAAGTAGTAAAAGGAGTTTTCTTTCTCTTTACTATTTTCTTGGGCCAACAACGCTCCAACAGACATTTCTTGTGCTAAAATGTATAGCATCAGCGGCTTTCCAAGTATAGGGGCTGCCAAAATCGGAGGCTTCATCAAGTAGGATTTAATGCTCTCAAAGGCATTGCTACATGCTTGGTCCCATTTGAAAGGGATACCTTCGTGCTTGGTCCCATTTGAAAGGAATACCTTTCTTCATAAGACGACTGAATGGTTGGCACCTCCCATCTAGGTTTGAGATGAATCTTCTAAGGTATGCTAGCTTTCCTTGCAGACTTTTCAATTCATGAATGTTCCGAGGCTCAGGAATTTTCAAGATTGCATCTATTTTGGCTTGATCAATTTCAATCCTTTGATGTCGAACAATGAAACCAAGGAACTTCCCGGAAGTAACTCCAAAGGCGCATTTCAATGGATTCATCCTAAGTTGGTACCTCCAAAGCAACTCAAACACCATTCTCAAATCTTTCAAGTGGTCGCCCTTCTCTCTTGATTTTACCACCAAGTCGTCAATATAGCATTCGACATTCTTGTGGAGAAGATCATCAAAAATATTTTGCATAGCCCTTTGGTAAGTAGCACTATCATTCTTCAAGCCAAAAGGCATTACCTTGTATCAATAAATACCCTTGGGGGTGCAGAACGCAGTAAGCTCTTCATCTTTTGGTGCCATGCGAATTTGGTTATAGCTCGAAGAACCGTCCATGAAAGACATTGCCTCGTAACCAGTAGCAGTATCGATCATCAGCTCTGAAATAGGAAGCGGGAATTCATCTTTGGGACACCCATTATTGAGATCCCTGAAGCCAACGCATACTCGAATCAGGCCATTCTTTTTCCTTACAGGGACAATACTTGAAACCCATGTGGAGTATTTAACCTCCCGAATAAATCCAGCTTCAATGAGTTTGTTAACTTCAGTTTCAATCAGGGGAACCAAGTCCGACCTAAAGCGCCTTTGAGCTTGTTTAACAGGGCGAGCACCATTTTTGAATGCAAGGTGATGGACCGCTACTTTCGGGTCCAAGCAAGGCATCTCTTTGTAACTCCAAGCGAAGATATCCCTGAACTCCTTGAGTAACTCAATATAAGTGCTCTCTTCATCAGCTTCTAGTAAAACACTTAGGTAGGTGGGTCTTGGTTCCTCATCGGTGCCAAGGTTAACTTCTTTTAAGGCATCAATTGTCATCTTCACTCCTTCTTCAAGTTCGGGTGGAGCGTCTTTCGCATCTTCATCTTCTTGAGGGTCCCCATCTTTGAAGGATATGTGATACCATGGTTAAACATCCTCCAATTCTGCATTATCCTCCACTGAAGGGAACATCATTCTCGCCTTGTACAGTAACATGATATGAAAAACCCACACTTTCTTCATCTTGTCACACTTCTTAGTGTAGACCACAGTATATGGCTTTACCTTCAGTACTTCTTTACATGAAACCACAAGTTTTGTTTGTCGCCTTATTCTAGAAGGAACCAAACTTTGGAAATCCTTAGAGATTTTTTGAATTTTGGCAAGGCGGGTATTCTTATGCTTTGAAAATTTCTCTGGAACTTGTTCCCCTTCTTTAATGGACCCAATCTTTCAAATACGGAGGTCCTCACAAGTGATTTTCCAAGTCGATCAAAGATAGAAGGCTTGTTGGAAGTGGCAGATTTGTCTTCAACAGTGATATAATTGCTACTCGACCTTCTTATGGATATGCGCACTGGTGACGGTTGACTGTATCCCAAACCTTCACGTGGTTGTCTCGTTGTAGCTTCTGATGGTAGCTTCCCTAACTTTGACGGATCATTAGGATTGTATCCAACTTTTGCAAATAACTTGTAAGAGTTAGGATCAAAACCTTCATCTGTTTGCTTTGTAGGGAGTGCCACATTCTGCAAATAATTTTGAGCTACAAACCCTGCAAGCAGTTTCGAGGACAACCTTACTGCCTCAATTCATTTTACTGGAAGAGTTAACTCCTTTAGCGTCTTGGTTTGGATATTAGATGATTCACCTTCATCTTTCTTCCTTTTAGGGACATATTTAAGCGCATGACTTACTTTCTTTCCATAAGACGCAATACCTCCTCTATAAGATTTATTCGCGTTGGGTTGTACCTCCTCGATGACATCTTTGACTCTACCGGTAGTCACTTCGGCTCTTTTAGTTGTGGGCTCGTCATTCTTGCATTTCATGCCATCATCAACTTTTATATTCTTCACAATGAGATTCTTCAAGTAGAACTTTGCATCGGCGAAGTGTGACTCTGCCTCGATGAATGGCTCATCATCAGCAACTATCTTCTTCTCGACTTCACCTTCGTAGTATTTCAAACATTGATGGTAGGTGGAACCACTTTGTTCTCATGTATCCAAGGCCTTCCAAGCAAGACGTTGTATGAAGTCTTTTCATCGATCATATGTAGCCATGCACTTGATTGCATATTTGGTTGAATCCTTGGATCATCACATGACTTTCTGAGAGTTTGTTCATGGGAATACCAAGTTCTTTCACAGTGCGAATTGGCAAAATGTTCACTGAGAATCCTCCATCAACCAAAATTCGATTTACCCTTTCATCACGCATATAGCCAACCAGGTACAATAGGCGGTTATGAAGAGTGTCACCTAGCAGAAGATAGTCATTTGTGAACGTGACTTTTTCCTCACAAGCATTAACTTCTTAAAGAGTGGACTCAGTGAGCTTTTCCGAAGATGGTGCCAACTGCAGGTTGTGCCAACGGCAGGTTATCACTCTTTTCTTCCCCTTTGTCAGCATTGCAACAAGAGGCCTCAACACGATCACGGGGAATCTTCGTGTGGAACCAAGATGGCAAGAAATCCTCCAAAGTTACTATATGTCGTGACTTTTGAGGGTGGTGCATCTCTACTTTTGCTTTCTTCAAACGCCTAACTGGATTCTTTTTCATTGGTCTTTTTACCATCATCTTCCTTGTTGGTTGTTCTACTGATTCTTTCCGTGGGCTCCTTTTGTGGCGCCTACAACAAGTCACCAACGTCCAACCTTCATTATCATCAGGTTGATCTTTTTCATTTGTTGTCCTCCGGTAATTCTTCATTTTTGATTTCTTTTAAACTGCATAACTCATCTAGATTGAATGAGCCAAAGGTGATAGAGACTTGGTTTGCGCTTGCTTTCTCATCTTCAAGCACGATCTTCTTTTCGTGAGCCAAGTCCATAACTTAGTCCTTGAAGACAAAGCACTTCTCCAGAGGGTGACTCACAAGTCGATGATATTTGCAGTAATTTGGGTCATTTATTTTCCCAGCTTCATTTGGTCGCTTCATCTCTGGAAGATCAATGAGATTTAACTCAAGGAGTTCTTCAAAGATAGTTGGCACATCGGAATCTAGAAATGGGTACTCTTTCTTTTGCATTTCTTTTAGAGTCAACTTTCCACTTGGCTTATCGTGAAAAGAAGTGGATTTCATACTCTGCTTCTTGCTCACCTTCGCCGTGAACTTCATAGGTGACGTGTTGACATTCATAGCTTCTTTGCTTTCAGACTTGGTTACGAACTTGCCCACTTCTTGACTTCTTGCTTGTCATTCCCTTTGCGAGGTTCATAGATGGGCAGTCTTTCATTTCCAGCGGAGGCCATGCTCAATTCCATGTCACGGGCACGAGTTGCAAGTTCTTCAAATGTGCCAGGCTTTATAACTTGCAAGATGTAGCGCAACCCCCAATGCATGCCTTGGATGCACATCTCTATGCCTGAAGCTTCACTAAGCCTGTCTTTGCAGTTGGGGCTTGCATTCCTCCACCGATTGATAAAGTCGATAACTGGTTCCCCCCTTTCGTTGACGAGTATTTGTAAGTTCTATCATACTCACAGTACGTTTCGTACTATAAAAGCGATTGAGGAACTCTTGCTAGTTGATTTCAGCTATCGATAAATCCAGCCTCGAGGTCCGTGTACTAGTTAAAAGCATTTCCTTTTAGCGAGCGGACAAAATGCTTGATGGGGTAATCTCCATATGTCCTAGCATTGTTGCACATCTCCACGAAGTACGCAACATGTTGCTTTGGGTTACCTTTACCATCAAACTGTTGAAATTTCGGAGGTTGATAGCCAGCAGGCATCTTCAACGATTTGGCAGCAACTTCACTTGTTCTTAATGGTTCCTTCAATGAACTCCTTCAATTGATCAATTGGAATCATCCCTTTAGATGAGACATGGATTGCCTTAGTGGATGCTGCTTGGCTTGGGGGAGAATTACTCTCTAGAACCTCTGTGAGCTTGCCGGGTGCATGGGTGGATTTTTCTTCCATCAAGATTCCCACCCTGTCTGTTAGCTTGTCAATTCTAGCCTTTTGATTTTGCATGCATTTGGTCAAGCCAGCGATTGCTTCTGTCAAGTTTGCCAACTGCTCCTCCATAGGTGAAGTGTTTGTCACCATGGCTTGCATGATTGTCGTGGACGACAGAGAGTAGTATGAATTTTCACACAGATTGATCCTTTATTGGCTCACGCTATCTGGTGTAAGTGGGGAGGATATCACTTGAAGCATCATCATCTTCCTTCACAGCAGAGTTCTTGGATCCATAGAGGTCAAGCGGAGCAAAAGTTTTCTTGATCTTTTCAGCAACATCGCTTCCTCCTTCAGATGCGTTTGTGGAAGATCTTGCTCCTTTTGAGGATGAAGATCTGAAACCAGGGGTTGATGCGGACGGCACTTGGAGTGCTTGTTGTCCTAAAGAGCTTGCTTTGCTCTTCGTAACTGGTCCGAAGCTTTCGAAGGTGACATCGAGGATGCTTTCCACATCAATATAAAACCTGGAGTTAGTAGCCTTGGTGGAAGTTGAACCGGAGTTGATTTTCTTTGAAGCCATTTCAATGTTCTTGGACTTTGGTGATTGAAAAGTTGAGATGGAAGGTAGATATAGTCCCACTGGGCGTGCCAGAATTTGTAGACACTAAATTGCGTCGAGAAAATAAAATCAAGACCGAAAATATTGCAACAATCGTAGTATTTTATTTTGGATATTTGAGTATTACAATCTCTATGAATCCTCCGATTCTACTTTTCTAATATAAATTCAATGGCCTTTGAGCTTGATCTTGAATTTGAATTTGATTTATCCGTCACAAACACTTTGATTGTTGCCACGAATTTTATCACGAACAAGTAGCCTTGATCTTGAACGCCTTGTATTCGATTTGACTTCGTTCTTGATCTTGAGTTTGATTGCTTGAACTTGATCTTGATTTATTCTTCGTTCTTAAGCCTGAACTTGATTTGTTCTTCGTTCTTGAGCTTGTACTTGATAACTTGAATTTGAACTTGATTGCTTGAAGCTTGAAACTTGTGGAGGAATTTGCAGCGTTTGATCCACGAGCTCTTTCTTGCTTGTTATAACTTCTGGTGTCTTTTCTGAGTTATGAAAACCTCTATTTATAGTTGTGGAAGGGAAGAGTCATGATGAGAACAAACTCTTTCCGACCAATCAAATTGAAGTGTGACATAGCCGCATTTGATTGGCCAGAACATGTCACTTACACACGTGGCGCGATTTCATTGGTCTTTCAGTGTGACTGAGCATGCTTTGTCATTTTGACACGTGACATGTATTGGCTCTTCCGTTTGACTTGGCATGCCACGTCATTTGACACGTAACACCAAACTGGGCCTCTAGGAAGATGACATCTTGGGCTTAATGAAGTGAGTTCATGACTTTAGCCCAATTAAATGGGCTAGCCCAATGAATTAAGACTTATTTATTTAACCCGTATGTATTGGACTTATATAATTAATTTAATTATATCAGCCCATAATATTTATTTGGACTAATATATCTTGAATTTAAAATATAGTCCAAATTATTTTACATATCCAAAATTCCAGTAAAATTTATATGCATACACCTGTCTAAAGCTTATAAATTTTTCCTGCACCTCGATAATTGTTTCAGTTAGGGGTAGAGGGAGAAAGTAAAGAGGTGAATCGTGAATGAACAAACAGGGAATATGGGAAGTGTTGCTTACTTTCTTTCTTTGATTAGGGGAAGAGAAATGTTTTGACTCTCCTTTTTTCATTTACATCAAAGAGTATGTCATCAAAAAGTCCACATAACGGGGTGAACTAAGAGGGTGGTTGGATTGGCTTTTAAACTGATCAAATTAGCTTTTACGCTCTTTTTAGCTTTTTTCAGTGGTTGACAAAGCTATAAAGTGCTTAAAATAAGTTAAAAACTGTTTAAAACAAGTTAAAAATAATAAGTTGGGCAACCATAACTTATTGCTTTGCCCAACTTATTATTTTTTGGCTTAAAAGCTATTTTTGCTAAAAACCCTATTTTTTAAGCCAATCCAAATGGGCTCCAAATATCTAACAGAAACTCTTTGGTAGAGTTCCTCCCTTGTATCTTAGAGGCGAAAGATTAATTATTTACAGGCTCTTTCTTCTCCTTTCCTATCCTCCCTTTCTCCTAACGAATTATAACTTTAGAAAATCAGATTTTATCCACAGCTTCTCGAGTTTACATTTATGGAACGATCTGTTAATAATAAACTAAACTTTAAAACAGATAAGGCCATTGCGTTTGCAAGTTTAATATTAGTAGAGGCGTATTTTAAAATTTTCTGCTTAAATGGAATATTTACTCTTTGTAGAAATGCAATAAAACTACAATAAATTGGTTTTAGCTGAGTTTTAAATGGTATAGAAAAATAAAAATGCGTAAGTCGAGTTAAAGTGTATACACGACGCCCAGTGGGTGATTGATAGGAATGGTCCCATAAAAGGTTGGTCTTTAAATATTGTCTCCTTCTTTAATGTGTTTAAAAAATGACCTCTCGATTCATGCAGCTCTTAAGGGTTTTCTCTACTGGATTGGCAAAGTTTATTCTACAATTATTGGTATAGACTCTATCCTATTGGCATGATTTTGTGCTTGTTCATCCAATTCTGCCAAATTGGCGTGTGCTTGTTCATCCAATTCTACCAAATTGGCGTAACTTTGTATTATCTGCAATCGGCCTATTTGTTAAAATCTTCATCAAAGTCCACCCGATTGCCATAATTTTATGCGTTGTTCAACAAAATGTTATATAAATTTGCTCCAAATGATCTCAAGTTTGAAACAAAGCCTTAAAATACCAGCATAAACGATTTTCAATCACCAATTTAGTTAAATAACATCAGATCACGATGAACCACTTTGTCTCCTTGAACAAGTTCTAAGGACCAAGAATGAAGTGTTCATATTTTTAAAGCAAATCACTAAGGTAGTATTTAAAACTAAAATTTTAAGCGTAAATAATCAATAGTTAAGCGTTTTTAACATAATTAACCATTAACTTCGAATTTTTAACCCCCAAACAAAAAAATGAAGCTTCTAAGATTGAAAAATTATGGGATTCTTGGTGAAGAAGAAGAAGAGATGAAGAAAGGAGCTGAAGGGGCAAAGAGGTAAAGTCTATTTATTAAATACCAACAATTACGAGAAAATTTAGCTAAGACCAACCTCATTCGGGGATACACCACGCAATTTTGTGCACCCTAACTGGATAGAGATCGCCGTAGTCCATTGAAAAAAAATCACAAATAATTATTGAAAAATAACCATCGTTTTAGATAAAGCTCCACGATAATGGTTATTAGCCCGCGCTATTTACTTGTCCATTCCCTCACAACTTCGAACAATACTAAAGACATAACACTACTCTACAAATATTCTCTTCTACAATCTACAATAGCCATATATATGCGTGTTAGCTCCAGGTTTGAATTGGTCTGTTTAAATTAGTCACACTTAATATATTCTTTTCCATAATGTAACTGCCAAGTACTTATCGCTTTCCCATTTTTCAATCTTGTTTCCTTTTTTCTTTCTCACCCTCCAAGTACTTTCTGTTAGAATCAAATTCATTCTTCCTAAATACTTTTCTCAGCATTCCTTTTGCTTCATTTTATCGTGCTCAAAAAAGATTTATTGAATGTTGATGTTTCTTGGGTCTTTCCCTTCAAGTGATAAATTTATCAAACAAAGTAGCAATTTCTATTTTTAATTTGAATTCACATTCTTTTTTAGTCCATTAATGAAGCTAAGTTCTGATCTTCCTCTCCCTGAGGAAATACAAGTACTAGTAAACATAAAAGTCAACATTCAAATATCGACCACTTTAAATATTCAGAACCTTAATCGCTAGGCCTATCTCTTTAAATAAATAATCGGTTACAAATTACCGTCTCTTCTAAAGACTTCTACTGTGGCCCACATATAAGGTAGTAATAAATTATTTATCTTGTCTCCCAATAAAAATAATATATCAGCTAATATTCCATAGTTATGCATATATGGTAGTTTCTTTGATGGAAAGAAATTACCATATATTAGGAGTCCCTAAGGTAATTATAATTTATGAAAAAGTCCCTAGGGCTAAAGTATTTGCCTAAGAGTCCCAAACCTACCTATAAATACGCCTGTGGCTCCATCGGTCTGGCATCCTACGATAGGCATAGGCTACAAGACTCTCTAGGTTATCTGCTAAAGGTTTCAAAGGCAATTCTCCACATCACTTGAACAACCATGGCTGAAGGTGCGTTCCTTGTTTAATTTCCGCTGCATCGGCTCTGTGTTTGTATTCGAATTATGACATGTGGTATCAGAGCCTACCTTTAGCTGTGTTCAGTGTTTAGTTTTGTTGATGGTGGTTAAAAATATAAGTACCATCCTATACTATCAGGTTTCTGCAACAGTTAATTCGTAACATGGAATCAAACTTAATCGATAGATTATTCTTTAGTTTTGGTTCCGACTATATTGTTGTTAACTACCTTATGTATGAACTTTGTGCATTTGTATGACAATTAGATATCAATTAATATAATATGAACAGAAAGAGTTGCTAAACCCACGTAAATCAATATTGGAAGTAACTACTGTTCTCTTTTAACTAATGTTGCCTTATTTCCTTTCCTTTGGATCTATGTTATGTTTATTATTAAAAGGAAATTTTCTCTTGAATCTGTGTATGAGTCTAAATTGTGAAGAGGTGTTGGTAATTTAAACAATGTTAAAGATTCATGTAGTCCTGATTAACTTTCTCTGAATCACAAGTAATTTTCGGGTGCATAAATTAAGTTGCTTTGATTATCATATTTTGTGTACGTTATTTAATGAAGCCCGTAATTCTGAAATTAATACTTTGAATGTTCCCTTCTCATGTTTCTGCCAAATCTGCTAGGTATTTGTCTTCAAATTATGAGAAAAGGTAGTTGAATATTTTAAATTAAAATAAATTTTACAACTTTACTACTGTTTTAAGTGCTTTTAATATTTTATTTGAATTATGAGAATTAACTTTGGGGTAATAAAGCCTTGTGCTTATATCTAGTGTACCTATTTAGAACTCGGTCAACATTTGCTTAAGTTGATTACTAAGATTAATTATTTTGAGATGTCATTTGAGTTTTCTTTTATGTGATATACTTAGGAGTAACCACGACATCTTCAGTGCTTGATATAAAAGAATTAATTTAATCACATAAAGTTTAGTGATTAAAATTAAAGTTATAATGACATCTATTTAATCCGATTATCTTATTTAAATGGTAACCCGGCCCTACAAGGAGGTAATCATTTTGGTGAGACTAATTGAAATGAGATAGTAAACCTTTAAATTGAAATTATCTTATGCCCACAGGTACAAATTAATTTCTAGAAAGAATTACGCTTTTAATCACTTGGCACAACAACCCAACTAAAAATAGCCCAGCTTTGAAGCCTTTACCCGGTTTGGCCCAGGTTGTATATATCTTGAAAGAAACTTTTCAGTCATTAGCCCATTATTAAAGACATACTTCTAGGGTTTTTTTCTTTTCTTCTTTCTTCTTTCCCAGCATACTCAATCTCTTTTCACTCGCCTCTCTTTTCTTCTCCCTAAAAATTACAGATTTTTTTTGTACACACTCGTGATAATCCTCGCATTCTATGTCAGTTAGATTTTGATTTTTGAGTTAATTGACAAAAAGAGGTTAAGGAACCACAATAAAATTTGGTATATCAGTCCAAAAACTATTAGATCTGGCCTAAAACTATCAGATCTTGCCTAAAAGAGCATCTCCGGGGACCTCATCTCATATTTTCTTATTTCTCTTAGTTTTTGTTTCATCCTTTACTACTGGTAAAGCCCATATTTGAATGCCAAAACCTCACCGGAAAAATTCAACACCAGCAACCACCGAAAACTGTAATATGGTAATGGCAGAAGGTGTTTTCTGGTGTAAACTTGTATAGGTAGTGTTTATACAAACTTATACAATATTGTATAAATATGTATAAGTCTGTATATATGCGTATAATGTTGTATAAATTAGATATATTTTTAATGTATAAGTGTGTATATACCTTGTCCGTGTATAGCACACATCCATAGATGTTTGACACTTTCTTCTTTTCTTCTTCTTTCCCTTATTTTTCTGATATACATTATTAGAGATTGTATATACAAATTTATACAAAGTTATACATCATTATACGTGTAATGCACATGTGTAGTTAAATCTAAAATTAAAATTTTATATGTTCAATCTATGTATAAATCGACTTTTCTTGTTGATTTATTTGCAAAATCATGAACGTGCAATAATTTTTTCAATTTTTATTTTTTATTTATGCTATTTGGAACTTGGAAAAGAAGAAAAGTTAAGGTTTTCAAGTCGCATTATATATGAATTTGAATTTTTTGTAGCTGGAATAGGAATATATACAAACTTGGGGAAGAAGAATAAAAAAATCACTGAATTTTCGTGTTTGAAGATCTGCAGAATAAAAAAAGAAAGAAAAACTACTTATTTTTCAAACATTGGCCTATTGTTAATGAGCTACAGATTTGCAAAGTTGTAACTGGATTATTCTGCTGCAATGTATGTAGGTGGACTGTATTTTTGTGTAATTCTCCCTAATTTCTACGTGTTTTGATTTACTAGGCTAATAAAGTTAGTAAATTCTATGCATGAGTTGCATTCTTTGCACATAGGAAGGTCTATGTAATGACCTGACCGGTCGTTTTGAGCTCTAGCACGTCGTTCAGCAGTCTGAAGCCATGAACAACTTCATTTCAGGTATTATGACTTGCACGCGTGGTCGGAATTGAATTTTGGGAAGTTCAGAGTTGATTTGGAAAGAGAATTCTCATTTCGAAAGCTTAAAGTTGAAAGAATTAGCTAAGATTGAAATTTTGAGTAAATGACATCAGAATCGTGATCTAAAGGTTCCAGCAGGTTCGTATTATGATTTCGGACTTGGGCGTATGCCCGGATCGGATTTTGGATGACCCGGGAGCGTTTTGGCGTATATTGTGGAAAGTAACATTTTGAAAGAAATTTCATAAGTTTGGCTTGAAGTGCATTTCAGTGTTATCGATGTCCGTTTGGGATTTCGAGTATGTGAATAGCTCCGTATGGTGATTCTGGAGTTGGGAGCGCGATCGGAAGTGAAATCGGAGGTCCGTAGGTCATTTTGGAGCCATTTGGCTAAAGATAGAAATTTGAAGGTTTTTGAGAAGTTTGACCGGGAGTGAACTTTTTGATATCGGGGTCGAAATTTGATTCCAAAAATTGAAGTAGGTCCGTAGTGTTGAATATGACTTGTTTGCAAAATTTGAGGTCAATCAGACGTAATTTGATAGGTTTAAGCATCGAAAGTAGAAGTTGGAAGTTCTAAAGTTCATAAAGCTTGGATTGGGGGTTGATTCATGATTTTAGCGTTGTTTGATGTGATTTGAGGCCTCGAGCAAGTCCGTAATGTATTTTGGGACTGGTTGAAATGATTGGTTGGGGTCCCGGTGGCCTCGGATAGATTCCGGATGGTTAACAGGTCAAATTTGGAAGTTGAAGAATAACTCAAGGTATGCTGGTTCTGTCATAACCGCATATGCGGTTCTAGGACCGCAGATGCGGTCAATCCACCGTAGAAGCGGATTTTGGTCATGGGCTCGAGGATCGCAGATGCGGTCAAGCTTCCGCAGAAGCAGGACCGCATCTGCGGAAGGCTGGTCGCAAAAGCGGAAGAGGGGAAGCTTGGAGTGGACCGCAGATGCGGTCAGGGTTCCGCAGAAGCAGGACCGAATCTGCGGAAGGTATGTCGTAGAAGCGAAAAAGGGCGGCCTAGGGAGGACCACAAAAGCGGCATTTTAACCGCACCTGCGGAATCACAGAAGCGGTCAAGGGACCACAGGTGCGGAAATAGCTGAGGCAGTGAGGTCTTTTAAGAACCGGGGTTGGGTTCATTTCAACCCCATTTTCTTCCATTGGAGCCGATGGGGAGCAACTTTGAAGTACCATTTTCATCACTCGTCATGAGGTAAGTAATTTATGCTAGCTTCGAGTTAAATACAAAATTTATATATGGATTTGGACAAGGAATTTGTGGAAAAACTTGGGGTTTGAGGGAAAACATAGAAATTTGATAATCTTAGATTTTGACCACGATTTTGGGTATGGAATTTAGAGAAAATCATATATTTGAGTTCGTGAGTTTATGGGTAAAGTTTATCTTTAAAAAATTTTGGATTTTCGAGCACGTGGGACCGAGAGCGTTTTCGTCAACTTTTCGATGGAGGTTAGGAATTTCTACAAATTGGATTATAATGAGTAATTAAGTATATATTAATGAATTTTCATAATTATTGGCTAGTTTTGGAGCGTTGTGCATCGATTCGAGTCTTCGAAAGGGCATGGAATGCCGGTTATGGATCTTCGGAGCGAGGTGAGTCTCCTTTCTAACCTTGTAAGAGGGAATTGTCCCCATAGGTGAAATAATTGATTATGTGCTCCTATTTGTGGGGGCTACGTACGTACGAGGTGACGAGAGTCCGTGCGTAGCTACTATTATGCTATTGTCCGAGTAGTTAGGACCCAAAGCATGCTATACTTGGATTATTTACAAACCTATCAATAGCTTGAACTGCTTAAACCATATCGAATTAGTAAACGAATTTCTAAAAGGGTTTAAACTTCATTTTCCTAAATTATTAAAGAGAATTGGCTTTTCTTTGGATAATTGCTCCATGTTGACTTTTTGATTGGCTGTCTATCTGTGTGTGTTTATTTTGGAACGGGACGAACGCCTCGGCAGATTAAATAGATGCATATATAGGCGCGCCGTCGACCATCGGCAAGTGCACAGTTTATTTCTGTTGGATCGGGCCGTCGCCTCGGCATAATATGCGCATGGTTGTATTGCTGCCTTTAACTTAATTAAGTTATTATTGCCTCTTCATGGCTTGAAAATATTTGGATAATTACGAAAAGGAATTTTGGAAATTTCCCATAAAAGAATTAATTGTTTAGTTGTTTCCTTCTATTTGGACTAAAATCATGTTTATAGAAATCCATAGTTTAATGTATTACTGACCTCATTATTAGACCGACTAGTATGTGTCGAAGTCGAATATCTCGTCTCTAATTCTTCGAGATTAGACGGGATACTCATTGAGTACACGTTGTTTACGTACTCATACTACACTTCTGTGCATTTTTGTTGCACATGTATATGCACTCTAGTGGCTTAGTGGCATCGCGACATGGTTGACACGGAGACCAGGTGAGCTGTATTTTCTCGAGGCGATCCACAGTCAGCAGAGTCTCTTCAATTATCTGTATTTATTTTCTGTCCCATATTGTGTTCCAGACAGTTATTGTACTTTATTCGATCTCTTAGAAATTGTTCATGCACTTGTGACACCGGGTTCTGAGATAGTTTGAAAGTATTTTGTAATGACTGCTTATCATTTAAATTTGACTGAGGTAATTATATTTTAAATTACTAAATTTTGAAGGAAAATCCTAGATTTCAAAGGTAGTAGAATGAGAATTTGATTAAGTAATTTGGTTGGCTTGCCTGACAGCAGTGTCCGGCGCCATCGCGACCATTGGTGAATTTTGGGTCGTGACAACATGGTATCAGAGCACTAGGTTCCTAGGATCTCACGAGTCATGAGCAAGTCTAGTAGAGTCTCACGGATACTTATTGATCGCAGCCGTCTCAACACTACACAATGGTAGGAAGAGCGGGTAGCAACAACTTTTACCCGAATAGTGGTTCGGGGTCGAATTTCCACAGGGAGCTTGGAGTGGAGTTGTATTGCCTGTTTAGCCTAGAATTGCATTTGTACTTTTAATTGCACTCCTAATATTTTTGGGATTTTTATATTTAAAACTACTATTGTAATCTAAGGATTAAAGCTAAATTATGCTAAGGAAATATCGCTAAG